>PVIU01013495.1:0-55636 GCA_004026605.1 Ondatra zibethicus | reverse complement strand
TAGAAATGTATAGCACAATATTATAAATATATCCTAAAATTGCATCAATATATAAAATAGTTTAAGCAGAGGTACAAACATGCATGCATACAAAATGACAAAGTAATTTTGCTTAGGTACACAAATATTGTAAACAAAAATAGGAGCATATTCAATATAACAAATATAATTTGAATTTGTATCAATATACAAGAATTTACAACTATGTAAATTGTCTATAAACAATAGAGCCTAGGCACTTTTAGCAAGTGGAGAAATATCCCTTCTAGTTTTAGCTACCATCCTTTTAGCTATTCCTTTTCCTGTTGAGAAAGTGCATTAGGATGGGTTGTGTTTGGTCTGCTGTGCGGAATGCTGGGATCTTCTAATTATGTACAGGCTCTGGTGAACCAGATCAATTCACACATAAATGCTCATCACAGTCCCACCCCAGCAAGGTGCCATTAAGTCACCATTCCCAGAAGGAAGTGATCATGAGAAGACATATTCCACAGAGCCGTTCCTTCTTCCTTCCCGTTTCCTTGACAATACCTCACAATGGGTCTTTTAAATGATTCAGATTTCTTCAGAGTCAATTAAAATACTATTTGAAGATTTAATATATCAGAATCTTGATTTCTCCCTCCTGGAATATAAAAGTCGCACTGGGTGTTTACAAAGAATAGAGTCAGTCTCAGGAAGCTGTGGATGGGCAGGTTGTGGCACTAAGGAAGGAGCAGGCACAGCAGAAAGCTGAGGTTTTGGGGGAAGGCGAGGCCAGCCTGAAACCAATCCCACTGTGGTTCCTGTAAATTAATCAGAATTGCCTCACCTCTTCTAATGTCATAGCAGTAACCTAACTCACAGGATGTTGTAAGCAACAGTGAAATACATGAAGCTTTTAGCACAGTCATTGTACCCCATAATTCTCCATGAATTATTCTGCTAATTTACATATACTTTGCTTTGATATGACTAGACCATTCTGAAATTAGTGATCTGCTATAGTAGTATCTTAATATTATACAAGCTGAATTTATTATAATATTGGTGAAAGTTCCTAGTGGCTACCTGAACCAAAACGAAATACTAAGGATTCTGTTGAAATAATCAAGTGAGTTTTTACAAGATGTTAGTTACAAGCAGCATATAACACAAGTAGGAAAATCATTCTGAAATCTTTTTCTCAAGGTGACATTGGACTGACACTGCCTAAGGGAGTACCTGAGAGGGCAGACAGTCTCAGGAGAGACTGTGTGCAAAGACAAGCACTCAGCAGCCACTTCCCCATGGTATGCGTTAAAGGCACCTAGCTCCATGTACCACAACTGTAGGATTTGAGTCACAGCTACCCGAAGTATACTTAAGACAGGCAGTGTGTGTATGTGTGTGTGGGGGGGTTGTTTTATTTCTTGATTTCTTGTTATATGCTCTTGCTGAACAAGTCAAACTGACTTTACATAATTTATGTGACTGGTTTCTATACCTAAGAGAGTTTTGAAATACTGCTGAAAGAATTCTGCAAAGTTAGACATATGCCTCTGTTTGTACCACAAATGCAACATGAACAGCAAAACTGTGCACATAATATACACATATTTTATATATGTATATATAAACACATATATATAATTTTTTCTATATTTAGATACATGCATGTCTGATATTGAATCCCAATTGGTTCATTTACAATTAATAATACCAGCAATAAAACTAAAATACCAATACCACTGATGGTTTTTGCCTTGATCATTTATTGCTCTCATAACTATAAAATGATGACCTTCCATCTTCAATTAAGTCTACTAGGTGGCATATTTTTATATTTTATATAAAGCCATGAATTCCTTTTTAAATTTGTTTTTTATTATTTTTAATTATGAGCATGTCTGTATATGTTTGTGTGGGTATGTGCAGGTAAGTCTAATGACCCTCAGAAGCCAGAGGTACAGGATTCCCTGGAGCCGGACTAATAGGTAGCTGTCAGTCAACTGATGAGGGTGCTGAGAGTCAAAGCTGGGTTCTAGGAAAGAACTGTATATGTTCTTCACAACTGAGCCATTCCCTAGCCCTTGAATTCATATTTTTTCACTAGGTTCACTCTATGAGTTTATGTAATACATTTTTGAGTCCTTTTTGTTTTGATGCTTTTTTGCTGTTTTCATAATGTAGCCTAGGCTGATCTTGAACTCATGACAGTTCTTTTGCTCAGCTTCTCAGATTCTAGTTCACAGGCAAACCACCACAAACTGCTCTTTTCTTTAATTTTGTTAATGTCTTGACCCATGAATACTGGAGTGGACTAAGACATATCATAATTCTGTTTCTCTTCTGTAACTTTATCCTAGGTAATCTCATAAAAATACAATAGCTTAATATTTATCTTTATGTAAAAGGTCCCAAACCTGTATAACTAGCTCAAGCTGTAAAAGTGCATTTCTTATCACCTATTCTGTCCCTTGGTGTTTACTAGGCATCTAAGTCTGAGCTTTACTCCCAGGTCTTAGATGATCCCTGTTGCACACACCATGTCACTACCTCTATCACCTGTTGGAAAAGCCACTTTTAGAACCAATACTCTAGCCAAACACCTCAGAGCCCTTCCTGGTGCCCCTTTTCATCATACTCTGATTTGTCAGCCAAGAAGCTTCAAATGTGACAGCAGCTCCAGCATCTGCCTCCTTAGCACCACACCACGCCCACGGCTACTGAACAAATCCCTGGCCATTGTCCCCCCTGGGTCTACATCATGGCTACTGAACAAATCCCTGGCCATTGTCCTCCCTGGGTCTACATCATGGCTACTGAACAAATCCACTATTTAATGTGTTCCTTGCTTCAGTTTTTCCCTCCCTCCAAACTAAATCTCCAAATGCCAACCCAAGTGGTCCTTTCTAATCAACTGTCTTGTCGTGGCCTTCTTTCATGTAGGTACTTCCATGTTGCTCTCATTCAAATCAAATTCAAAACCATGAACATGGCCTGCCAGTTCCTTCAGGGTTCACCTGGAGACTCTTTGTCTGGCCACAGCCTCTACCCGTTTCCCCGTACACTATCTTTCCCTTCTTGTCATCCCAGGCTTGCCTTGGGGACTTTGTTTGTGGCATTTCCAGGTTTGTTTTTCTTATGTTTCTTATGTTAGTCTCTCATCCTACTGGTCTCAAACCAGTATACAACTTACTCAAATAGAATGAATTTGAATGTGATCACTCATCTAAAATAACATCTTTGCTTATTTCACTTTTATTTTTTTGTCAAACACTTTAATGAGTGACACATTTGTTGTTGTTTAAAAAAAAGTTTCTCTTCCTCCATAGAATGTCAACTCTGAAAGCAGGTATGTGATTTTAATCATTTAATGTCATATTTCTTGGGTGTCAAAGAATGCCTGTTACATGACAGGAAACTCCATAAATATTTACTGAATGAATGAACACCCAGTTGGAATTACATTAAGATTCCTCGTGTATCACTCTCTGGTGACAGCGTATTTAACAAGCCTGTAATTGATGGCCTTTCTTCCAGGACCCAGCCTTCTCTTTCAAGATGTTAGCATTTCAAACAATCTTCTTCATTAATGCTGTTGTGGTACACAAATTCCCACACTACTCTGAAGGTTATGGCACATTGTTCCCCTAGATAGTTCCTTGTCATATAACTGATATGACAAACATCTGACAGGAACAATTTAAAGGAGAAAGGCTGCAGTTTGGCTCAGGGGGTCAGGTCTACCTCAGTTGTTAGGACAAGGAAGGCACGGTGATATGAGTGCACTTGTGGGGCTAGGGATCTACTTTTTTAGTGTCTTCATATGGCATGGACCAGGAAGTAAAGAATTCTGGATTAATCTAGAAGTGGATATAACAATGTATCACTACCCTATAACCAACTTCTACCAGCCAGACCCCATTGACTGAGAGTTCCACAATGCCCTAAACCAGATTACAATCTTGGGAAATAAGTATCCAAACATACAAATGCTCAGATCATAACAAATAACACTTTTATCTTTGTGGCTTAGGAATCATTTTCTTTAAAATATTTGTATTTATTTATTTTTATTGAACTCTACATTTTTCTCTGCTCCCCTCCCCGCCTCTTCCCTCTCCTTCAACCCTCTCCCAAAGTCTTCATGCTCCCAATTTACTCAGGAGATCTTGCCTTTTTCTACTTCCCATGTAGATTAGATCCATGTATGTCTCTCTTAGGGTCCTCATTATTGTCTAAATTCTCTGGGATTATGATTTGTGAACTAGTTTTCTTTGCTTTATGCTTAAAAACAACTTTTGAGTCAGTATATGTGATAATTGTCTTTCTGAGTCTGGTTACTTCCTCCCTCAATATGATGTTTTCTAACTCTATCCATTTGCCTGTAAAATTCAAGATGTCGTTATTTTTTTTCTGGGGTGTAGTACTCCATTGTGTAAATGTACCACATTTTCCTTATCCATTCTTCAGTCAAGGGGCATTTAGGTTGTTTCCAGGTTCTGGCTATGACAAACAATGCTGCTATGAACATAGTTGAGCACATGTCCTTATGGCATGAATGAGCATCCTTTGGATATATACCCAAAAGTGGTATTGCTGGGTCTTGAGGAAGGTTGTTTCCCAATTTTCTGAGAAATCACCACACTAACATCCAAAGTGGTTGTACCAGCTTGCATTCCTACCAGCAATACAGGAGTATTCCCTTTACCCCACAACCTCGTCAGCATAAGTTGCATCAGTGTTTTTGATCTTGGCCATTCTTACAGGTGTAAGATGGAATCTCAGAGTTGTTTTGATTTGCATTTCTCTGATGACTAAGGATGTTGAACATATCCTTAAGTGTCTTTAGCCATTTTAGATTCCTTTTGAGAGTTCTTTGTTTAGGTCCATACTCCATTTTTTTATTGGATTATTTGTTCTTTTGATGACCAATTTCTTGTGTTCTTTGTATATTTTGGAGATCAGACCACTGTCTGATGTGGGGTTGGGGAAGATCTTTTCCCATTCTGTAGGCTCTCGTTTTGTCTTGTTGACTGTGTCCTTTGCTTTACAGAACCTTTTCTTTTTCAAGAGGTCCCATTTATTAATTGTCTCTCTTAGTGTCTGTGCTGCTGGGGTTATATTTAGGAAGTGGTCTCCTGTGCCAATGCTTTCAAGTGTACTTCCCACTTTCTCTTCTATAAGGTTCAGTGTGGCTGGCTTTATGTTGAGGCCTTTGATCCATTTGGACTTGAGTTTTGTGCATGGTAATAGATATGGATCTATTTTCATTCTTCTACATGTTGATATCCAGTTATGCCATCCCCATTTGTTAAATATGCTGTCTTTTTTCCATTTGATATTTTTTGCTTCTTTGTTAAAAATCAGGTGTTCGAAGATGTGTGGATTAATATCCGGGTCTTTGATTCGGTTCCATTGGTCCTCCTGTCTGTTTTTATGGCAGTACCAGGCTGTTTTCAGTACTGTAGCTCTATAGTAGAGTTTGAAGTCAGGGATTGTGATGCCTCCAGAAGTTCTTTTATTGTACAGGATTGTTTTGGATATCCTGGGTTTTTTGCTTTTCTATATGAAGTTGTGTACGTTTTTTGAGGTCTGGGAAGAATTTTACTGGAATTTTGGTGGATATTGATTGAATCTGTAGATTGTTTTGGAAGATTGCCATTTTTACTATGTTCATCCTTCTACCCAAGAGCATGGGAGATCTTTCCAATTTCTGGTGTCTTCTTCAATTTCTTTCTTCAGAGATTTAAAGTTCTTGTCATGCAAGTCTTCTACTTGTTTGGTTAGAGTTACTCAGAGATAATTTATGATATTTGTGGCTATTGTGAAGTATGATGTTTCTCTGATTTCTTTCTCAGCCTATTTATCATCTGTGTACAGAAAGGATACTGATATTTTGTAGTTAATCTTGTATTTTGCAGCATTACTGAAAGTGTTTATGAGTTGTAGAAGTTTCTTGGAAGAATTCTTGGGGTTGCTTATGTAAACTATCATATCATCAGCAAATAGTGAGAGTTTGACTTCCTCTTTTCCGATTTATATGCCCTTGATTTTGTTTTTGATGTCTTATTGCTGTAGCTAGGACCTCAAGAACTATATTAAATAGATATGGAGAGAGTGAACAATACTGTCTTGTTCCTAATTTTGCTGGGATTTCTGGGAGTTTCTCTCCACTTAGTTTTATGTTGGCTGTTGGCTTGTTGTCTATTGCCTTTATTATGTTTAGGTATGATCCTTTATCCCTGCTCTTTCCAAGACCTTTATCATAAAGGGATGTTGTATTTTGTCAAAAGCTGTTTTGTCATCTAATGAGATGATCATGTGGTTTTTATTTTTCAGTTTGTTTATATGGTGGATTACATTGACAGACTTTCATATGTTGAACCATCCCTGCATCTCTGGGATGAAGCTTACTTGATCCTGGTGGATGATGATTATGGTGCATTCTTGGATTTGATTTGCAAGTATTTTATTTAGTATTTTTGCATCAATGTTCATGAGTGAGATTGGTCTGTAATTCTCTTTCTTAGTAATGTCTTCCTGTGGTTTGGGTATCAGGGTAATTGTAGCCTCATAAAAAGAGTTTGGCAATCTTTCTTCTGTTTCTAGTGTGAGGAATAATTGTATTGGTATTAGTTCTTCTTTGAAAATCTTGTAGAATTCTGAGTTGAAACCTTCTGGATCTGGGCTTTTTTTCTTTTTTTGGTTGGGAGACTTTTGATGACTGTTTCTATTTCTTCAGCAGTTGTAGGTCTATTTAATTTGCTTACCTGGTCTTGATTTAATTTTGGTAAGTGATATTTATCTAGAAATTTGTCCATTTCCTTTAAATTTTCCAATTTTGTGGAGTGCAGGTTTTGGAAATATAACCTGATCCTCTGTTTTTCCTCCATGTCTGTTGTTATGTCCCTCTTTTCATTTCTGATTTTGTTAATTTGGATATTCTCTCTCTGCCTTTTGGTTAGTTTGGATAAAGGTTTGTCTATTTTGTTGATTTTCTCGAAGAACCAACTCTTTGTCTCATTGATTCTTTGTATTGTTTTCTTTGTTTCTATTTTGTTAATTTCCGCTCTCATTTTTATTATTTCCTGCCATCTAGTTCTCTTAGGTGAGTTCGCTTCTTTTTGTTCTAAAGTTTTCAAATGTTCTGTTAATTCACTATGTGGGATTTTTCCAGCTTCTTTATGTAGGCATTTATTGCTATGAACTTTCCTCTTAACAATGCTTTCATTGTGTCCCATAAATTTGGGTATGTTGTGTGGTCATATTTATCAAATTTTATGAAGTATTTAATTTCTCCCTATATGTCTTTCTTGACCCATTGATGATTCAGGTGAGCATTGTTTAATTTCCATGTGTTTGTGGGCTTTCTGGGATTAGAATTGCTGTTGTGTTCTAGTTTTAAGCCATGGTGATCATATAAAATACATGGGGATATTTGAATTTTTTGTATTTGTTGAGGTTTCTTTTGTTACCGAGTATGTGGTCAATTTTGAGAATGTTCCATGAGGTGTTGAGAAAAGTATATTCTTTTATGTTTGGATGGAATATTCTATAGATATCTGTTAAGTCCATTTGAGTCATAACATCTGTTAGTTCCCTTATTTCTCCATTAATTTTTTTGTCTGACTGACCTGTACAGTGGTGATAGTGGAGTGTTGAAGTCTCCCATTATTAGTGTGTGGGGTTTAATGTGTGATTTGAGCTTTAAAAGTGTTTCTTTTACATATGAGGGTGCCCTTGTATTTGGGGCACAGATGTTCAGTATTGAGATTTCCTCTTGATTGATTTTTCCTGTGACTAATATGAAATGTTCATCTTTGTCTCTTTTGATTAACTTTAGTTTGAAGTCTATTTTGTTAGATATTAGGATAGCTGCACCAACTTGTTCCTTAGGTCCATTTGATTGGAATATTTTTTCCCAACCCTTTACCCTGAGGTGGTGTCTGTCTTTGAGTTTGAGGTATGTTTCTTGTATGTAGAAGAAAGATGGATTCTGTTTTTGTATCCAATCTGTTAGCCTGTGCCTTTTTATAGATGAGTTGAGTCCATTTACATTAAGGGATATTAATGACCAGTGATTGCTATCTCCTGCTAATTTAGTTTTCATTGTTGATGATGTTAATTTGTGTGTTCTTCCCTTCTTTGGGATTTGCTGCTATGAAACCATCAGTTGTCTGTGTTTTTGTTGATGTAGCCAACTTCCTTGGGTTGGAGTTTTTCTTCTAGTATTTTGTGTAGGGCTGGGTTTGTGGCTAGGTATTGGTTAAACCTGGTTTTGTCATGGAATACCTTGTTTTGTCTTTTTATGGTGATTGGAAGTTTGGGTTGGCATCTGTGGTCTCTTAATGTCTGCATAACGCTTGACCATAACCTTCTGGCTTTCATTGTCTCCAATGAAAAGTCAGGTGTAATTCTGATATGTTTGTCTTTATATGTTACTTGGCCTTTTTCTTTTGCAGCTCTTAATATTCTTTCTTTATTCTGTATGTTTACTGTTTTGATTGTTATGTGGCGAGACGACTTTTTTGTATTGATCCAGTCTTTTTGGTCTTCTGTAAGCTTCTTGTATTTTCATATCTTTCTTTAGGTTGGGAAATTTTCTTCTATGATTTTGTTAAATATGTTTTTTTTGTGCTTTTGAGTTGAATTTCTTCTCCTTCTTCTATACCTATTATTCTTAGGTTTGGCCTTTTTATGGTGTCCCATATTTCCTGGATGTTTTGGTTTAAGCTTTTGGTAGATTTAATGTTTTCTTTGACTGATGAGTCTATTTCTTCTATTGTATCTTCAGTGCTTGAGATTCTCATTTACATCTCATATATTCTGTTGTTTATGCTTGCATTTGTGGTTCCTGATCATTTTCTCATGACTTCTGATTCTATAATTTCCTTGGCTTGTGTTTTCTTTATTATTTCTATTTCAGTTTTCAGGTCTTGAACAGTTTCTTTCATATGTTTGATTTCTTTTTCTTGGATTTCTTTAAGGGATATGCTTATGTCTTCCAATTTTTTGTTTGTCTTTTCCTGCATTTCTTTGATGGAATTTCTCATTTCCTCCTTAAGAGTTTCAAACTTCTTCTGAAGTTATTTTTTAGGTAATTTTCTTCTGCTTCATCTATATTTGGTTGTTCAAGTCTTGCTGTTGTAGGGTCTTTAGGTTTTACTGGTGTCATGTTGCTCATTGTGGTGTTGCATGTGTTCTTACCTTTCTACTTATCTTTTCCTCTAATAGGTGTGATTGGGGGCTATCTGTGATTCTGTTGATTAATCTTCTAGGTACCAGTGAATTGATGATTCAGATGGTTGTTCCTCATGGTGCAGTCGGTGCCATGGTTCTAATTACCCCGTTGGTCACTCTTTGTTCCTGGAGGTCACTCAGTGCTCCTGGGCTTTGCTCTGCTCCCTTGGGGTTTGCTGTCTCAGGTCTGCTCTAGCCTAGGTTGGCATCTCAGACATGTTTCTGTAAATATTTCTGGTCTGGATCCATTTCTGCAGAGGTCCCTGACTTGATCCTGTAAAGGACTCTGGGTTTTTGATCCCTTGGAGCTTCCAGGCTTGGGCCCGCCCAGACCTGCAGAGGACCTGGCTCAGGTCTACTCCCTCAGAGGTCCAGACTCACACTCGGACTTGCAGAGGTTTCTCATTCCTGCCTACTCCCTTTGATGTCCCAGACCAATGTCCAGACTCACAGAGGTCCTGGCTCAGGCCTACTCCCTCAGAGGTCCCAGACTCATGTGTGGACCTGAAGAGATCTCTGGTTCCCTCCTACTCCCTCAGAAGTCCCAGATTCATGCTCAGACCTGCAGAGGACCTGGCTCAGGCCTAGTTCCTCAGAGGTTCTAGACTCACACCCAGACCCACAGGGGTCCTGGCTTAGGTATACTCCCTTGAAGGTCCCAGATTCATGTCCAGACCCACAGTGGTCTCTGTCTCTGGCCCAGTCACTCAGAGGTTTCTCCCCTGTACCTGCTCCTGTGGAGTGCTCTGTCTCAGGTCTGCTCTGGCCCAGGTTGCTGGCTCAGTCTTTCCTCCACAAATGTCCCTGGTCTGGATCTGCTCCCACTCCCATGGAGCTTTCTTTCTCAGGCCTGCTCCAGCCTACATAGCTGGTTCGATCTTGCTCCCTCAGAGCTCACTGCCTGAGGCCTGCTCTGGCCTAGGTCGCTGGCTCAGTCTTGCTTCTGCAAATGACCCTGGTCTGGATCCACTCCTGCTCTCATGGAGTTCGCTGTCCAAGGCTTCCTCTGTCTCAGGTCACTGGCTCAGTCTTGCTCTTTTGAAAGTTGCTTTTTCAGACCACTCTGGCCTACATCACTGGTTCAGTCCTGCCCCTATGGAGTTCACTGGTCTTTAAAATATTCTTGTCCAACTCTGCTCTGATTCATTTAGATTTCACTGTAACTATCAAAACTACTATAACCTCATAAACTTCTTTCTGTTACATAGATTTACTTTCTCCCATATACTGTTTGATTCTCCCATACACTCCCATAGTCCTGATGGGGTGATGAATTTGTGTGTGTGTGTGTGTGTGTGTGTGTTAGAGAGAATGAGAGAGAGAGAGAGAGGGAGAGGGAGAGAGAGAGAACACTCCAATATACTTAGGAAATATTCTTGATGCAAAGTTGTTCTCTTAAATGTAGTAACATGGTAACTCCTGTTGTGCAAGAGTGGCATCCACACATTCTAAATCAACCAAATTGTGGCATATGATAAACTATATGTTTAATTTTAACCTATTTATGCTAGTTGCTGAAAGGGATTAATCCTAACAAGTTCTCCAGTAAGAGTATTTTGTTTTACTCCCTAGATGGTATGTAATAATGTTTGGAGACATTTCTGGATATCAACCATAGAATTTATCTGACTGGAATGTCACCAGAACTAAAGGAAGGAAACCCTGGGCTAGGGCAACATGGTTATTCAGAAAACCACATATAGCAAGAGTTATTTCTCCTTAATCCTCACATTTACTAGCCTTCCAAGTCATCCCTAGCTATCTCTAAGATAGGGATAGCACACTTGATAGCACAGCAGCTTCACAACATGTCTTGCTGTCATTTTCTCTCCTAGCAGCCTTCTCTGTGCCTCACCATCTCTGTCTCTTGGGTACTCACAGGGCACAGTGCAAATTAAATAAGGCAAAGTTTTATAATCCTCTTAGTCCACTTTCAGATATGGTAAACACTCCATATGTGTTTGCTATTGCTCCTATTATTAGTGTTGTGTTGTTTTATCTCTTCTCAAAATAAGTCTCCATTTTACCTTGAGGAATATGCCTCAGTCTTCTGCTGAGGAAAAAAGATAACTGCTTCCTCAGGCAAGAAGGAATGCTGGTGGCTGGTAGGAGTGTTCTTTCTTCTTTCATACCACACCATGTCTGCTCTGAAAACTGAGCATCTGTGATCGCTTTACACTTTCTCTGATCCTTTCTGGGAAAGAGCAGATTGATTTTTAAGCTGATCCTGTTGACATTTTCAGTTCCTAGGAAGTAAGGCATTTGTTTTACTCTAAGCTATGCCCCTGTGGATAACTCTATCCCAATGGCACCCATCTTTTGGGATTTCAATGATCTCCCCAAATAAACTCAAGTCCATCTGCTAAAAGACCTAAAAAGAATAAAAATGTGATTAAAACAAATTGAGACTTTTGGTCTCATGATTCTCTGGGGATTTTACTTTTGTTTGGTTTTCACAGAACTCCAAATTTGCCAGGGCACAAGTTCTGCTTCCTGAGGAAGGATATGTATGTTCTCAGTAGTTTGAGAAACCAGGGAGAAAAGTATTGGACAAAGGTGGCAATGGTATTGGAGGCAGGAGGAGGAGTTATAATGGAAGAGCACTTTAGCCAGATGAATCCTAAATCGTGTTCCCAATATTATTTTGTACAACATGGAGAATCATGTTTCCCATGTGGCAAAGCTGTTGATAGAGAAAATGCTTTTGCCCAGTCAGGAATGCCTCCGTTTGTCTTGTGGTTAAGTCTTAGAAGAGACTGTGCCTCAGGCAGGTTCGTCATTGATATAAAAAGGATATGGTCACAAAGACATTTTGAGAACTGACCCTCCTATGTTCCAGGACTTGATGGTGATGACTCAACACATCCTATTACTATTGTGCTTTGAAAAATCTTTTTAAATGTTGAATGTCTCTTTCCCTTTCTGGGAGAAATGTATGTCACTAAAAAGAAAACTTTTTCCAAGATATATTTTTAACTTTGAAATAATTACAGGTTTGCAAAACATACAGTTTTACAAATTTATAATGTAATGTCATCCAATAGAAATGCTACCCATTTTCTTACCATGATAACATTATACAAAACTATATCATAATATCACAACCACAACAATGGTATTGAAGTAGTCACCATACTGGACATCATCACAAGGCTCCTTTGTTTGACTCTTTGCTGGTTACCCTCACAGCCTTGTCATTCATCCTCTCCTTAACCTCTGAAATCACTAACACATTTTCATGTCTATTCACAGATAGAGTCACATACTGTGTAACTAGTTTGGAGTTATATTAATAGTTAGCTCTTTGTGAGTGCTAGGTGGTATTTCAATTTCTTTAAACAATTTATTCTTTGGTTATATGTTTGAGTTAGTTCTAGTGAAGCTCCTAAAACATTCCTATGGAGTAGTATTAATAAAACTACTATGAATATTGTTTGCTCAGATTTTAGGAAAATGTGAATAAATTCCCAGATTGGATGTACCATCATAAATTTCCACCAGCAGTATTTAAGTAATCCTTTTGCTCTCCTCCTTTGTCAGCATTTTGCATTGTCACTACTTCTTGTTTTATTCTAGTATAATTGACAAAAATACCTATACATTCAAAACATAAAATCTCTCTCATCTCTGTCTCTCTCTCTCTCTCTCTCACACACACACACATGCACACACACACACACACACACACACACACATTGAAATGACCACTATGTTCTATCTAACATATTCGTCATGTTGTATGGTTACCATGTGTGCAGAAAATATTAAATACCTACTTTAGCAAATTTCAAGTATGAACACATTATCTCTCACTGAAGATAGCTACTTTTCTCTTTCTGTTTCTCATCTGCTTTTATGATTTCATGCCTAAGTAAGGTCATGTAATTTGCTTGTGTTCATCATCTTTCACCTGGTATAATGTCCTCCAGGATGATTCATGTTGATGGTAACAGAATTTCCTTCTTATAACTGAATATTTTTCCATAATGACATGTGAGATATATATGTATATGTGTGCATACATTACAAGTTATGTACCCACTTGAATCCATCAATGGCTATTGAGTAATGCTGGAATGAACACGGGAGTGTGGGTAACTTCTTGAAATGGTGATTTCACTTTTTTTCACTACATACCCAGTGTTAGGGTCTCTCTGTCACAGGATAGTTCTAGTTTTACTCTTCAAGACAGCTTTGTGCTGTTTCTGTAAGAATTACACAATTAAGAGTCACGATATTCTGGATGTCACTTTTCTCTAAATCCCTTCCAAGACTTATTTAAATTCTTATTTGCTAGAGTTTCATCTTTTGTTATTGACATCTGATACAAAGTTAAAGAAGTTTGAGGGTTATCTTAAGCTATCTTTTGCTACAAATAGATTTAGAGAATGAAATGTGTTCACTTTAAGTCCCTTATGTTCAACTCTGAAAACAAACCCTAGCCTTTCATTAGGAAAAACGTATTAAATTCCACATGGTCCTGTAACTTCACACTATAAACTTCACACTTTGGTTGAAGCACAAGGAAATGATAGAATGTTTATCTACATGTAGATAATAATGACTGTGTAAATAGAAAATTAATAAGATGAACTAAAATTTAAAAAATCCTTATGGACCAGAAATTGAGTAAGAACTCAGAAATCACAAGCTATAGCTATATGCCGCCTGCATTTAAAGCAAAAATCACTGTTGACTCTTAAGGGACATCTAAGTTCAATTCTGCGTGACACATTCTTTTAATAGACAGCTCAAACAAAACATTAAGACATAAAGAAGAAAGTGGCCATAACACAATAAAGACTTACCACATCAATGGCAAGTTCTGAAGGCAACATTTTCCTAGGAAGTAAAAAAGTGTTTCACCATTATTTACCAAATCAAAGGAACTTAAGAAAAGCAAAATAACCAACCCAAACCCCACAAAGCATGCCCATTTTTCAAAGCTAGTATCATGTCTTTGAGAAGATCAGCTGAGCGACTTTGTAGATTATTCTTTATGATGTTGAAATTCCACCTTATACAGGATGTTTTACAGGATCCAGTTAGCAAATGTTGAGGAACCAGTTATTCTGAAAATAATGCAAGAAAATGTTATTACAGACAATCTCATGTAGTAACATGCATACAAAAGACTTAAATCTTTTTTCTCTTTTGTTTTTTACATTTTTTATTTTTCAACCCTTTCACAGATAGCTGTTACAAATTTTAGTTCTTTCCACCCACTGTTACCCTGTCCTATCGGTTATACCTCCTGTCACACCGAATCTCCTCTTCCTGCCCTTCCCCTTTCTACCCACCCCTCTTTTCTTGCTCTCTGTGTTTCCCATTGTGTTTCAGTTGGGTTGCCTGCATGAGCACGGTGCTCTCCTTTGCTACAAAGTTGGGAATCAAATGGCAAGAGAAGCAAACCTTCTGTCTCCGAGCTGCACCTCTGCTCTTCTGAGCCTGAGTTTTGTACAACTAAGGCTTTGATCTTGATGATGATTCGTCACAACACTCACAAATGCTCTGGTGCAGTTCACAAAGTGAAAACTAAAACTTAATCAAAGCAAAAATATATTTGTACAATGAAACAGGAAACATTTCAATCACTCAGGCATAAAACAGTATTGCTTACTATCACTCAACAATCAGTATTCATTATGTTACTGAAGTTCCTGCACAGGCAAGCATCAAAACTTAAGTGAATGCCTAACAAATGATACAGAAGAAAAACACCATATGTATGGATAAAATTATGTACAATCAACTCTAAACAATAAAAGCTCAAAATAAAGCTCAATAAGGTGGTGAGAGACAAACTGAATATATAACAATCAAAAGCAGTATATACACTTAATGTGCGAAATAAATAAAGTAAAAATAACCAAACAAAACAGAAAATACTAAATCATTGTAGTAACAAAAATTAGAATGGCTTCTGGGTCCAGCTAGCGGTAGAGTGCTTGTCCAGCATGTGCAAGGCTGAAGGCTCCATCTGAATGAAAATGCCATGGAGAAGAAGCTATAAAGCTGGAAAGGCTTCTGTCTGCTTTCTGTCGATGCCTTAGTAAACTAGCACAGTATCAGAAACAGGATACTTTAACAACAGAAGTTTGTTACCTCACAGGTCTGGAAACGTGGAGTCCGAAATCAAGGTGTGCTCAGGGCCACACTGCCTCACAACCCTCAAAGCAGTCCTTCCTCATCTCTTCCAGTTTCTGATAACACCAACTCTTTCTGAGCTTGTAGATTCACCCTTCAATATGCATCCATCTTGCATAATATTTGTCTTGTTCCTGTGCCCTCCTATGTCCTTCTTATGAAGAGATTTATTATATTGGTTTAGGGGATATCTACTCCAGTATGACTTCATTTTAACTGATTGCATCTCTAATGACACTCTTTCCATAGGATTTCAGCATGTTTGGGGGGAACATAATTCTGCCTACAATGACCTAAATAAAGTCTTAGAGGGCCTGTGCCAACTCAAGCTGTTTTCAGAATTGTAAAATGATATAGTTGGGTCAGCAAGAGAAAAGGAATGTCACAGAACATGGTGGGTAGCCTCAGTAAGAAGACAGTATATATAAAGGTTTTTTCTTTTTTTAATTTTTACAACTCTGTGTGTATGATGAATATGCCATGATGCACACGTGGTGGTTCGGGGGCAACACTGTGGAGTAGGGACCCTTCTTCTGCCTTTACATAGATTCTAAGGATAGACCTCAGGTGGTCAGGCATGTACATTAACCACTTTACCCAGTGAGTCATCTTGGTGGTCCTATGAGAGGCTTTTGATTAAGACTAGGGTTGTGTTATTCTGGGAGTATGTCGAAGGAAAAAAGGAAGGAAGAAAGGAAGGGAGGGAGGGAGGGAGGGAGGGAGGGAGGGAGGGAGGGTTTGCTAAGTGGATGATCTCAGAAAGAAATAATGGTGGAGGATTGGACCTCATTTAAGAGCTTAATTTTTCCTAAAATTTATGAAGAATAGTATAGGACTAATCATGGTACTAGATGGAAACAACCATCCAAATCTTAGCTGGGAGGGGAAATGATTGATTGTTACCAGCTGACAGTAATTAAAGTCTCTTTCTTCATCTAGACCCAATAAATAAATAAAATGATGCCATTTCCTCTGTTTGTATAAAAGATGAGTACAAAGATATTCCTCAATGAAATCACTTTATGAAGAACAAAGGCCAGGCAGGGACTATGACAAATTCAAAAAGGTATATTGCTTGCTAAAGGAATTAACATTTTCAATGGGACAAGGAATTCATCTGTGGCACTGACTCAACCTACAATTCCCAGCTAGGTGATAATATATTCTGGTGTGCCTGAAACAGTTCTGGCTTAAACCAATTGCCCCAGCTACCAATATGGTTTGTATCTACCCCAGATTTCTCATCACTTACCAGAGTGATAATTTTAAGAGTGAAGTTGAAAAATAACCCACATTTAGATAGTAGCCATCCACTATGTCCTTCCAGCTTTTACCATGTTTCATATACAAGTGCAGGATATCTGCCCAATGGAGAGTTTCACTTACCATTAAAGGTTAACAGAAAACCTGCCTTCAATTGTCCATTTCTGTTTTCACAGCACTTCTTACAGAATGCAAGGTGACACCTTCCTTTTGGGGTTGGCTTGAAGACCATTCACTAATTAAATGAAATATATGCCAACAACTGCAATAAGGAAAGCAGACTTCTGCTGGCTTCTGGTTGGGGGCAGAGAGAGATGTATTTGATGCTGCTGTTCCCTCTAGGGCATGCAGCCATGGCTTTGTTAGTGAAATGCACAGAGCCCCTAGAACTGATGAAATACCAGGGATCAACAGGAAATCTGTAGCTGAAAATGTATGGGGAGTGAGGGCTGAGTAGGCAGCAATAATGCAGAGGCTGAATGTTCTTACTTGGTGGCTTATAATTAATACCTACTTTCTAACGTTGTTGTGCCCTTCTCCTCATCTGTTATTGAATTATTTGTATCATTATAGACTTATGAGGATTGTGCCCCTTTGGGTTAAAATTAGGTACAATTATTAGACTTCATTTCTGTATTCCCACTTGGAGTATTTATAATTTCTCAGAAAGGAAATAACAGCTTTGATTTCCTGCAGTGCATTCACTTCTGTGTGTAAGCCTGTATTCGTGTAGAGTAACTGCAGAACTAGCAAATCATGTCAGGTTTGGCAACTATTAGTCTTGCCCTTTGAAGCTACAGCAGCATATCTGATATAAACTTCTTAAAAGAGGGCACAATTTATTTTGGTTCCTACTTTTCAATGATGTTTTGCAAAGAATGGCTGATTCCATTGCCCTGGGCCCAAGACAAGGCAAAACATCACAGCAGAGAAAGCATAGTGAAATAGAGCTGCTCACATCACGGAAGCCAGTAAGTAGAGGAAGGCACAGGAAGGTGCCAGGGATAGACCCATCACAGGTACATTATCACTGACCTTCCTCCAGTTACAGCCCTTACCAGTGTGCATCAATCCCCATGATGCCATCAAATCATAAATACAACAATAGACTAATCCACTGACTAATTATGAACCAGTTACCTCTCAATGATAAACTCAACTAGCTTTGAACCAAGCCTTTCAGGATATTTCATACACAAACCATAAAAATGTCCTTTTAAATTATGAAGGGACCCTACTTAGTGTCTTTGAAGTCTAGAAACAGCATCTACATTCAGTTAAAACAAAGACTAATTTAAATCTATAAAACCCATAATAAAAATTTCCAATAGAAGGACAAGGACAAAGATGATACTATATGTAATTGATAAGATGCCTTTAGGGATGGCATATCAGCAAATATTGGTGATTATCACAAAGGCTGAAGATATGAGTCCAATTGCATATGTCATGCAAGATTTAATTCTGAAGTTCTATCATCTTGCTTTGAAGTGTATTGTCTGGTAGCAACACTGTGATTAACTTTCCAATACTTAACCAAATATATTTTATATTGACTAGATCACTACATTGAACTAGATATATGGATCCTCACTGCTTTGGGCTCATTGGAATGGTGGCAAGTCATGGGAGGACCCCGTGGTTTAATCTACTGCTCACCTGAGCCAGGAAGCTGGAGGGTTTACAGATCTCTTACTGGCTCTCATTTCCAAAAGGTCCGGAGAACCTCTCTATATGTGACCCCGGGGAAACTCATCCAAACTATAACAGGTATATTTAACATACTGTCATACAAGGGCCAGTACAATGGCTCTGTGTATAACGGCACTGACTACCACACCTAATGACCTGAGTTTGATTCCTGGGACCTACATAGTAGAAGGAGGGAATCAAATACTACATGTTTTCCTTTTCTCCATCCCTACTTTCTAAACAAATAAATGATAAGTTGTTGTAGGAGGGTCCTTCTGTATTTGGGTTGCTTTTATTGGTTATTAAAGAAACTGCCTTGGCCTTCTGATAGGGCAGGACTTAGATAGACAGGATAAAGAGAATAAATAAACAGAATGCTGGGAAGGGGACAGAGCCAGAGAGAGCAAGCCGCCATGAAGCTCCCAAGTCAGACACGTTGAATCTTTCCCGGTAAGCCACGACTCGTGGTGACACACAGATTATTAGAAATGGGTTAAACAAATATGTGAGAGTTAGCCAATAAGAGGCTAGAGCTAATGGGCCAGGCAGTATTTAAATGAATACAGTTTCCGTGTAATTGTTTCAGGTATAAGCTAGCCAGGCACTGGGCGGCGGGAACTGGGTGGCCGCCAGGACCAAAAGCAGGCCCGGGCGCCTCTTACTACAATAAGTGACAATTTTCTATTTCTTTAAGTATGGGTTATAAATGGAGGTTAAATTAAAATCTGAAACTATGCGAGTAAAAGTACTAAAAATATAACTGTATACAGAATGATTTGCAATGAAAAATGTCCTTCACTTGGTAGAATTTGTTCCGAATTCACCAGCATCTTATGCACATAGTCACACAGAGTGCTTTTTCAATTCACAACAATGTAATATATTTTAAAAGTCTAGTTATAAGTATCACTATTTTAAATATATTAAACAAAATGAAAATTAGAAAAATATTACCAAATTTATGGAAAAATAATCTTCTGGGGAAATATCAACAATGTTGAATTAAATAGCTGTAGCTTGCAAGGCAGCTATAAAACAGCTTAAAATAGCTATACAACACTAGTTGACAATAGACAAAGAAAATTACACACGCTCCCAGCCCTAGATGAAGAGCTACAGGTGGTCAGTGGATGCTGAGAGAGGGAGAAGTAGTCAGTCCTGGACACTCAGCTGTATGAACAATGCTAAGTGCACTTAATAGGTTGGATATACATATATGCACACACACATATGTGCACTTGTGAATGTTTGTACAAATAACAATAATAATAAACATGAGATCATGAATTAGGGGGCAAGAGAGAAGTTGGGATAAAGGAAGAACAGGAATGATGTAGAAACAGTGCTCATGTATGAAATTCTCAATTAAAAAATAATGCAATTTTTTAAAGAAAAGCTAGACCTAGAGAATACACAGTGGTGTGTATTCTTGCTTGTTTGCCTCACATGTACAAACACCTGGGTTCAATCTATTATACTAGACATCTATAGGTTTAACTTAGTAATTTGTTAAAACATATGATTTTAAAACAGATTTATTCTGTCAAGATTCAGAATGTGATGCCCCAAAATATGACACTTTGGCAAGGAAGAGATCTACAAGAGCAGGAAGGTCAAACCTTTATTAGGATTAAAACATGTCTCTCCAATGTTCTCCCTTGAAATGGGGTCACAAGGTCTTCTTTCTTGAGGGGTCTTTTCACATACTTTGGAAGAAAAAATGTTGCCCAGAGAATAAAAGACGACCCAGACTGAGAACCCTCACTGCATTTCCCCAGGCCACTACTATTAAGCTCCACCAATTTGTACAATCGTATTTCCCTCCAACTACCCATTTATTTCATTAGTTTAGCATAAAATACAGGGTCTGTGGGCATGGATGTGTCTCCATTGCTGAGGTTCCAGTGTAACTTAAGACAGCCATTAAATCAATATGTTATCTTAAATATATACATTAAATGCATATATATCTTGTTATGTGACTTTTGTCAACTATGTCCCTTGCAATAGATGAGAAAAACAAAATTCTTCCTTCACCTACAGCACTGAAATAATATTTTGGCTTTCATTATGTTTAATGCTGAAATATCAATACAGCATGTTGAATAGTATTATACAGCTAATAAATATTATTTTCAAATGTTTATAGATTTTAAAGCTTTAATAATATTAGATTATTGTAGGCCCACAAATACAACAAGCATATAGTTTTAGTTCTTTTACGTCTGTGATACTTTCAATTTAGATAAAAACATCATTTGAGCCTGTTGCTGTGTCCTACTATCATTAATAGATTTTCCAATGTTTACTACAGGAGCAAAAACTAAAGTTATTCAATTCTAGATAAAACTCTTGCTCGCTTACTCTGCTTTCTCAGTCAATCTGGTTTAAATACTCTCTAATAAGAAGACCCCCACAGAGACACATGTCAGACATGTAAGTATTATAGTCTTTCCTCTCAGAAGCCTTCCTTTCCTAGTAAGTTAAAAAAACAACTGATCAGGAATATAAAAGTTAAGACACCTATATGGAAAGCAGTAAAATAGCTCCTCCTACACTAATAACAATAATGAAACTACCCTACAAACAACTATAGAACCTGATAGCCCAGTTCTAGACATGCAGCAAAAGGAAACAAAACCAGTATGGCCAAAAGAAGCCCACGCTTACCATTGTTAAAAGGGGGAATCATTAAAATGCCCATCAGCAGATTACTGGATAGCAAATGCAGTGAACATAACCAATGGCATTAATCATTCATAAAGAAGAATGAAGTCTTGTCAATTGTAGCAAATCATATGGGACTCAGGATTTCATGCTATGTAAAATAGATCAACTCAAAAACAACAACAACAAAAAACCCTGGTACACATTTTCTCTCCCATGTATTGAAGCTGTAAAAAGTTGACCTACATGTAGTACACTGATCAATAGAGGCTTTGAAGACTGTTTGGTGGATAAAGGACTATGTACTTCATTGGTTTGTGTTATCTGGAAATACCAAATAAATTCTTTGACACACACACACATCTGTGTAATTGTGTATATAAGATATTTTTATATTAGCTAGGCTAGAATACAAGGTAAGAAAATATTTTATCATATATTAAAATATTAATATACAATTAGCTGCTGATTTACCCTCAGGTGCATACTATAAGAATCACCTAACAAAAGTCACAAGAGATGCACAAAATGAAATTTGTGTTTTTTTGTTCATAAATCTAGCAATCAATCTGTAACATGCAGGTCATCAGGAAACTTTTCAACTGGATTGGCAATGTCTGAAGCTCCTGGCATTACTCACAATGACACAGCAAGCATTTAAAAATGCAAGTAAGTTATATATGAAGCCATTAGGGTCCATTAACACCCTGAATCCTTAGTTGAGCCAATTTACAAATCTATGGCAAAGGAGAGAAGAAAATGGCAGAAAGATTTTTTTCATGTGGGAAGGACAAGAATGAAGGAAATTGAGAGGTTGTCTTCCCCCAGAGTCTGAGTGGTTGTTTGAGGCTGTGCTGGAAAATTTTCCATGAAGTTGTCGTATCATAAAATGGTGAGGAATGAATTGATATCTGAAATTCTATTGCCAAATTCCAGCTCTGGCACTAAACTGTGGGCTGATTTCTTTCCCTTTTCAGCCTCAGCATTTGGCTGTGTGAAGACGGCCTTGGACTGGATGGATGGCAGCTGTGTCGGTGTTCATTCCTATAAAACACTCGTCACGTTTTCATAGACTTTGTTGCTGCTTTACTATAAAGGAATAGGGTTCACACACAGGAATACTTTAATCAAATGACTGATTTAAGAATCTCAGCCACCAGCAATGATTAAAACACATTTTTCAGACACTTTGCATTGTAACCAGGCATCTTGATTTATGATGAAATTTTTCAAACCCTACATATGTATAAGGCAATCTGTTTTTCTTATAATCATATTTCATTTGCTATAAAATCCCAATACATGCTCATTTGTCATCTAACTCTTCAAGAGATTTAACTTCCAGACTAACCACTGCATTATCATTGAAATTATACGCAATTTACAATCTTTTAGCTTTTAATACACAGGTTGTCAAAATGCAGAGAAATTCAATTGATAGAACTCTTCCTATCGCATCCTTTCATTTTTGTGGATTATGAACAACTGTTACGTTTTCTGAGTTTCAAATGTTTATCAACCATCTTTAAAAAATAATTACTTCTCTGATACTTTTGCCTTCTCTACAGAGAATTACTTACAGGAATAATAGTAGGCACATCAAATATGTTTTCATTTAAGACAAAGATGCAACTTTAAGCAAGAGGAAAGTGGAAGTAGGATCTTGCAACTGTGTGATGTCAGGAAATCTTACAGCTGATGTTCATACCTACAGTAGACATCAAGAGCATTGTTTGAAAGTGCAACTTAACTTTAGAAGTTATTTTGTTAATAGGTAGAGCCTTCACTGATTAGAAATACTTAGTAAACTTGAAGAAGAGATTAAAAAAGAAGTAAAGGAATAAAGAGAAGAAAGAAAGATGCATATACCAGTATACCAAATTGAAGAAGACAAGGTAATGCTACCTTTGATTGTTTTAATGAAAGGGGCACCCAAAGGCTTGTAGGAAGTGACACTATTAGGTGCAGTGTTCCTGTTGGTGGAAGTGTGTCACTGGGGGGTCAGCTCTGAGGTTTCAAATGCTCAACCCAGGTCCAGAGTCTCTCTCTCTCTCTCTCTCTCTCTCTCTCTCTCTCTCTCTCTCTCTCTCTCTCTCTCTCTCTCTCTCTCTCCTTGCTGCCTGTCAATCCAGATGTAGAACTCCCAGTTACCTCTCCAGCATCACGTCTGCCTTCATGTCATCACACTTCCTGTCATGATGATGATGGACTAACCCTCTGAACTGTAAACCAACTCCAATTTAAATGTTTTCCTTTATAAGAGTTGCTATGGTCTATTTGAATTTTGATTATTTGAAATTTCTTTTCTCTGGATATGGTAAATACTTTAATTTCTTTGTGCTATTTCCATTAGAATACCCCTCAATCAATCTACTTTTTAATTGATTATACAGAAATTTTGGAGATTATACAATTCCAAGTACTGTTCCATTGTTCTAGAAATACTAGTTTCTAAGATGTAACTGAATTTTTTTATTTAAAAAGAAATGTTCTTATCAAAATATAACTAAAAGTGTTTATTTCTAATGGTTTTATTGAATAACAAAAATTTAAGACATAAAAATATAGACTAAAGTTCTTCAGTTTCTACAAGTAGCTACCTAAGCAATAAAAAGAAAAGTGAGTTCCTTTGAAATTGATGTTTTCAAGATTTTGGTGATCTGTATAAGAAAATTAACAAAAAATTTGAATAATCTAGAAATGACTGAATTCTTTGGATAATTTTATGATATTATAAATAATAATAACAATAATAACTCAAGTGAAACTATTAGAAATATCTCTTGTTCCTTAGGTTAAGAGAGAATGCAGATAGTCTCCATCCTTTTTCTACACTGTTATTGTCTACATCCAGAATCCCACACAGTCTGCTTCTTGGAAGAAAAGACAGAAGGCATCCCTTCCTGCCCTTGAATATGGATGGAGCCAGATGGCTAACTAGTTCTCCCCAGTAAAAGGCTAATAGGTGTGATATATTCTAAGTTCCAGTTGAAGTAGTTAAGAGACAGGTATGCTTTCCCCACGTTCTTCCCAATGTTTCGAGCCTGGGCACAAAGACTGCAGTGATGGCTATAGAGGATGACTGGAGCCAGTGAGGCTGCCTGGCTCAAAGCTTCTCCTATTCACAGTGGATGATGAAAGGAGCCACATATTATCTTAAACCTGCAGGATGTTTAGAATTAAAAGAAAACAAATGCATGCATTGAACGATGGGTGAATCAATAAAAGGTTGAACTATTTATCAATGTTCCATAATTTTGTAAAACTATAGGTGCAAACACTTTATGAACAGTATTACTATGTACAATACAGTATAAGTAGTTACAGATAATTAAGTATTTCAGGTGTATCAGTGCTTTGGAAGTAAAGTTGGAAAGAAAAAAATAATTCTCTTACATTAGAATTTTTTGATTTGTGATCCATGTTTCAGGTTCACAGAAACTGAACTTTCAACCATTTTAATAGCTGCATTAACTAAGAAAGATACGTTTTTTTCAGAAAATATAAAAAGTAAGATGCAAACAATTTAAAAAGATGTAAGAAACCAAACCTTGACCTTGCATGTCTGTCCCCTGTCCCTTAAGGGGCTCTTGTTTAGTTGGCTTAGTTGTATTAAAGATCATAGTGCTCCAGGCAAAGCAGCGCTTTAGAATCTAGCTGGGTCACAGGGGCTTTCTCACCACTCTGTTCTAATTTGCAGTTCTGGTATAATAAAAGCCATAAATATATTGCTACTGTCTAGACGTTTTATCTGAAACAAGTGTCCTTTGTAGTCTCAAAGGACTTTTCCATTTTATTTCCAGTAAATCAAAGTATGTGAAGAAGCTTCAGTTCTTATTAAGACATACCCTTCACAGTTCAGTGATTGCCAACTGTGGTAAGCCATTGACAGTTCATTTGCATATAAGTGATGACTTCCATCAGGTAATTGGCTCCAAAACACAATGGACATTTAGAACAGATCCAATATTTCTTGTTCTTTGATGAGCACCAAGTGCCAATTTTTATATATAATCTGAGTGTTGAAAAGTGAAGGCTCCTTTCCCTGACCTTACACTGTCTTCCACAGTACTGGAGAGACATATTGTCAGTGGACTTAATGTAGGTCCACACTTCTAAAAGACTTCAGAAGCCCTACTTTAGTTTTCTGAAAACCAATGACAATGAAAAGTAGGAGAGAGAGACAACAGAGATCACTTTCTAAAAGTATTTCTATATTCTGCCCCAAATATTATATTCATAATAAAATTTTGGTTTATTTTTGTAAAGTACTTTTGATGTGATTTTTTATATTAATTGCCTCCTATACATATTGCCATTTATTAACTAAAGAGTTTATATAATGCTTATTAGGAACCCATGGTTTTCAGGTTCATAATAACCTTTAAGTATCACTGCATATTGTCTTTTCCCCAAAACTTTGGAGTAGCAGGGATGTAAATATAGCCAGTGTATCCTCTATCAACCCCAAATCTAGAAGCAGGTGAACGGACCCTTGCCATACTGAGATTTAAGTCATGTTTATATTTTTCTCTTGTTCTTGATTGTGCATTCCTGTTTTAAGTACACAAGTAATGAAAATATTTCTTATCAAAGTGAGTGATTAGAAGACTATGTTATTTAATTTCACATATAAGTTGTCTTTTAGCTAGTAGTCAGTGTTTCCTTCCCTGTTGGATATGAGAGCTAAAAGTTTCTGGTTAGTCTTCCTCATGGCTTATTGGCTACCTTGGCTCTGGTTTTAGTGAGAAATAGACTTTTATAGTTCATCCCATGACTTCCATATGTATTTCTACAGTAAACTACATTATGAGAGCAAAAATGATATTATAGAAGTAATATGCCAATGTTAAGAATGTTGAAATACCCCAAATGCCTTCACACTATCATTACTCACATCCATGTCTACACTTAATGTATATTCTGTTTGTCCACAACTGCACCTAAGACCCTTGTTTCTCTAACCCTATTCATTGAGTATGAATCTAAGGATAGACATAGGAATAAAACTGAATTTAAGAATCTTAAAGAATCGAAGATGTAGCCATTGCACTTAAAATTCTTGCAGCACTAAGGGTAATGGAGATCAGATATAAAGCATCTTGGATGTCAGCTCTTCCCGTTAGAATGAGCAATGAGGATAGGGAACAAGCACTAAGTATGAAAAAATGGCATGTGACTTAGACACAATTTTCAGAAATGCTCCAAAAACCATAAGTGATTTAACATTCTGTAAAATAAACTATTTGAAATGTTCCATTTCACAAAATAGCACATTGATAGAATTTTCAAAGAATAAAAATGATAAATTAAATATTTTAATAACAGAACTTGGAATTTTGAAAATAATAGTTTTAAAGTTTGTAACAATTATTGGCAGTGGAACAAAACAGATTTCAGTCGAATGAAAGCAGTAAGTGACACGGTACAGATTCACTTCATTATGATTAGTAGATGTTTAATGAAGAAGACAAAGAGGGCTCATCCAAACACACTTACACATGATGAACTTGTCAAAGTCCCCTTTACATATGCAAAGATGTTCGTCTTTTGTCCTGTTGATACCAAATCATCATCGCTAACGCATTTCTGAGGAGATCGGTTCAGCTATTTAAAGGAGCGCTGTACTGAGAACTTGTTTCACTTCTCAGGATTTATAAAATTGTCTCATTTTCCTTTCTCTTATGGATCTAGCCACCAACTTGCCAACAGTCCGGATGTTCGCTCTCTTCAGTATTGGATGTCCACTCACTATAATACAAAAAATATGATTACATTACTAAATTTTCAATCAAGTAATACAATGGAAATGTATTATGGTTTTTAAAATCCTAGTACATTATAGGAAATAAATTTTGGTTGCGCTAAAGCCAAAACGTTGAATGGGTCCCATTTCCCTCATCTCTATCGTATCACCTTTTACATCTCACCAAGCGACTTGACCAAAGTCATTGTTGGACCAAAGAGTTGAGAGAAGAGGCTGGAGAGATGAGCTGTCGGTTAAGAGTGCTGCTGCTCTTCCAGAGGAGCCCAAGTCAGGTAACTCACAATGCTGGTAACTCCAGCTCCTGGCCACTGCCTTCTTCTGTCCTCTCCATGGGCCCTCACACATGTGGGGTACACTCACACATACACACGTAAAGATACATAAAAGTAAATTTTTTAAAAATGAGTTCAAAGAAATGATGTCAGGAACTGATTTTCATTGATATATAGAATACTTAAAATGAATTAGATGTAATATTTGCTCAATCACAAGAACAAAAATGTTAAAACTGATAGTATAATATTAATTCAGATACTTAATCAATGTAAGTCATTACTGTAAACAGTGCCTGTATGTTTATCTGTAAGGTAAAAGATGAAAGTCATATATTTACTAAAGCCATCATTATACATAGCAATAATCCACAAATAGATTTATGTAGCCTTGTTATTCAGGTACTATATTTATTGTTAAACAAAAACAACCATGAGAAATCCATTAGTTTTGAGTACATTCTATGTTGCATACAGGCTGTGAACAACCTGATATGTGTCATTGCATTCATGTACAACTACATTGACATTAGACAAAGGTATAGGTATTGCACAAGCAAGATGAAATTAAGCAATTACAGCAAAGGATCTGAACAGGTGTTACTCCAAAAAAAGACAGCTGGACTTCACATATATGGAAGTTGATCAGTGTCACTGACCATCAGAGATGACTGAGAAGCAAAGCTATGAAGCCATTATTCCTACACACACACACACACACACACACACACACACACACACACACACACACACACCAAACAAACAAAA
Source organism: Ondatra zibethicus (assembly GCA_004026605.1). Lineage (NCBI taxonomy): Eukaryota > Metazoa > Chordata > Mammalia > Rodentia > Cricetidae > Ondatra > Ondatra zibethicus. The sequence goes on along the minus strand of PVIU01013495.1, from coordinate 27,853 downwards.
AAAACCAACTAAAATAAAGCTAGTACCAAGAAGCCTAAAAAGACTAAAAGAGGAAAATGTTGGTAAGGATGTGGATAAGGAACACTTTGACTACTCATGGTGAGACTACAGATTGCTGCAGCCAGTTGGCAGAACAGAGCAGTGGTTCCTAAAGATATTAAAAACAAAACAATCCTAGGATGCAGGAATCGCTCTTCTGTGCATATAACCAGCGAATGGTTGAATTTACTCAGTTATAAAAATATCTACAGCTCCATTTTCCCTGCAGCACTATTTATAATGGAGAAGAGAGGAGCACAGGTGTCCAACCAGGAGACAGACAGAAAACTGGTACAGTGGAATGTTAATCTTTGGCAAGGAGACCCCGATATATTTCACATCACGCCATAAGAAATAAACCAGTAACTGGAGGACATTGTACTATATGAAATAATCCTCCTTATATGTGGAATTTTTAAGTTCAATGTAGATAGAAAGTAAGTCTGGACACAGAGTGTGGGCATGGAAAGGAGGAGGGTGTAGCTCACTAGTTACAGACAGCAGAAATGAACGATGAAGAACTCTGGGGAGATCATGTAGAGCATGAGAGCAGTAATTAATAAAATTGCACTGCATTTGGGATTCCTGCCAAATGAGTAGATTTTAGCTGCTTTGTCAAAAACAAAAAGTAAGTGAAAAATGAGTGTGTCTATTAGGTGACGGGTATATTAATTGGCTCTGCCATAGTTACAGTTTTACTGTCTACATGTATCCCACAACATTATGTTATGTCTTCCTTAAATATGCATAACAAACTTTATTCTAGAAATAAACGAGTTAGACCACATTAGGAGAGTTTATAAAATAATAAATTTTAGTGATTACTCCCACTGTGGCCATAGAAAAACAACTACACTCATTATGGTCCTAATCTAATACATTTCCATGAGATGAGCATGTATTTTAGACGCAATCTTAATGTAAAATGCTTTCTATTGTGAATTTTTTAACAATATGCAATATCAAACATGCATATCATCATTTGACTATAGGACCTTGTAATATGAGACCTTGTACTTTTTCCTTGATATTTCTGTAAATCAAACAATGCCTATGAAGTTTATTAAGTAAAAATACATTACTCATGCTTAGCAAGTATTCAAAATACATTTTAAGCATTATTGTCTATACTATGATATTATAACATGGGCCTTCGAAAGAAATTTCACTGACAGTTTGTTAATGTGCTGTTCATAAGCATTTAAATTAAATAAAGCACCATCTCCCCATAGCAAAGATACACATATAAATATGAATGACATAGTTTTACTCTTCAAAGTAAATATTTTTGACCTTCATTTATGTCATATGACAGAAGAAATTCACAAAACAGTATTTTTGAATAAAAACAGTCAAATTCTGAATAAAATACTAAGTGCATTTTAAATTCCATTGCTAAGTTGGCAGATAGGAAAGACAATGCAGCCAAGACCAGAGTGAAATAAGTAGCATTAGTAGGTGTCTGAGGGATAAGGGCCGTCTTTTAGCTCAGTTTTTCTGGTAAGCCCTGGGTATCTGAATTACTGTATGTTGGGGAAACATGTCCAGGAGTTTGGGCACACGACCCATCTGTGAGATCATCCCAGAGGGGAGTCTCAGAAGATCATATCATCTGTAAGGAAAAAGGAAGGGGGAGAATGTGTTGTGAGGAAGGAAGCTGAGGACAGTGGAAGAAAGGAAAACTTCAAGACCAGTAGGCAGCAGTTTCTCAGTTCCCAAGCAGATAGTCCCTACCTCCACAGCCAATCCCTGGCTTGATGGCCCAGTCCAGGTCACTTGTGTGGCCCTCAGATACCCCAAATTTAAAATATGTGTGGCTTGAAGAAGAAATTAAGAAAGCAATTTCAACCAAGCTCACTGAAGTATGTCATTGAGGTATAGTTCATGAAATCTCAGATTTGTTACTGAATTTGCAAAGAAGAAAGTGGGCTACATGGCAGCATTTACAGTACAGCATGTTTTTAGAAAGCCATACACCTAGCACAATGTAAAATATTAATATCAAAGTAATTAGTATAAGAATTTAGCTTTACATTTTCTTTGTACGTATATTTTCAACAAAATACTACTATATGCAAATAAGAATTGATAATTTTAAGTTTCTGATTAGAACACATAAAACGTCATTCCCATTGCACACAATTAAGACATAGTTAGAAATTAGATATTTTGCTTATGCTTCAATAAGTTAAAGGATTGCAAGTTGTGAAAATATTTAAATAGATAAATAGTATTGCATTTGTATTATTTTGAGCTGTATTTTTAAATAGATAGTATTGCAATGTGTATTATTTTGAGCTGTATCTTCAGAAATGTGGTATTTTGTTTTCTTTCTATAGGATTGAAAATTACTCTCTCTTCTGTTTTTACTAAACCATCTACAAATTAGACATCCTCAATTCTATTTTCATCGTGCAAATTCTTCAGCAGTTCATTTTACTACTTTATAAGTTTTTATCAAAGTGCTTGAAAAGAAAAAAACAGAGCTTGTGTTCCAAATACATGACATGTGTAAGTCATTGGCTAGCTTTTGGGCCTGGCTTTTCAAAGTTTGTGGTATGATATATTATCTGGGGTCAATATGGTTCTTGGTTTGTTTCCTAGACCAAAGACAAGTAAAAATCTACAATCATGTTTTCACATGATTTAGCTAAAACAAATGAAAGTATTACTTAATGTAGCAATTTTATCTTCCCCATTAGAAGATGATCAGAGGCAATAAATAGCAAAATCAGTTTCTAGGAGATAAAGATCTATTTAAGTAATGATGTTAGATTTTTTTAAGAAGCAAATGTCTAGACTTTAACTTAGTTGTATGTGGCATCAGAGTTCAGAAAGGGGGTGCTATAGGCAGTGATGGAGCAGATTTTCAGGGGCCATAACTGCAATATGTCAAGAACCCTCTATGGGAGGAAAAAATGTGCTCAACAAGAGCACAGGGAGATCTGGGGCACTACTTTACAACCTGGGAAAGGCTCTAGTGGGAAAATGGAAAGAGGTAAAAGTTCATTTTCCTACATGATGTCACAGAAGACAAGCACGTCAGAGATCTGGATGGGAGTGAAGTGGTGCAAAGACAGGAGGGAGCGTCTTCCTTCACTGGGCTGACTGTTTCGTGTGTGTCCACCTTGGCAGGTGAGAGTGGCAAGAGAAGCAGCGAAGCACCCTCACCAGGCCCCCTGCGCTTCAGCAAGACACCGGGGAGACAGGGCCAGAGGGTGAGGACAGAGAACTTGGGTTCTACGCTGCAGTCTAGTGATGCTGCGTTAGCACTGCAGCGTTAGCATAGCAGCGTTAGCCTGTGTTGTGAGAGATGAGGTGTGTGGGAATCTATCAGGATTCCTGAGGTTACTGGGACTACCTCCAAGCAGACCAGCATATGCATTTTCATTTACAGATATGTGTGCACATGAAGTTTTGTATTATTGTGAAATATTAAAAGTTTGTCTCCCAGGTCTAACTGCCTCCAGTTCCTGATTCTGCTACTTATTTGGAATGACAGTGATCTCTTAAAGGACAACTGAAGAGAAATTACCTTATTTCTGATGCTTACCAATTTTACAAAGACAAATTAGATCAGCTAATCCCTATTTTAATCATTAGATTTTAAATTTGCAAACCTGAAAACCATATAGCTACTGAATAAACCTTAATTCATCTTTTGAAATGAATAATTCTGTGACATCGGTACATGCATTTCCTTCAAGCAGAAAAATCCAGGAACAAAGACAAGTGCATTTCAAGAAGGAAGTTTTAAAAGACAAAGAAAAAATAACTTATAGAAGTAGCTTTCCACTTGGAAGGGCCTAGCTTCATTCAGAATGAGTGGCATTTGGGGATCTAAGAAGTGAGAGTCTGGAGAACTTAGCACATGGGGCCATATGGTGAGGAAGTGAGTGTGATGACATGAGAACTCTGTCCAACGTAAAGGAAGCAAGAATTAAAGAGCAGACTAGGGAGGAACAAAAGACACACTGCTGAGCACTGAGCATGAGCCAGACTCCCTCTCCCCTTGTTCCTTGGCCTGGGGAAAGAAAAAGTGAAAATTGAATGATAGGAAGTGTAGGAAGTGTGTGCATGTCATTAGGATGATCTAGGACTGGGGAAGTTTGGTTGCAGACTTCTTAGAAAAGCCAGATTGTGGGCAGTGCCCAGCTGGGCTTCTGCAGTCTTAAAGAACAAACTGATCCCTGCATGATAAGAGGAAACCTAATGTGACTGTGAAATCTCAGGAGGAAGCCTGGGAATTCTGAAAGGACTAGCTGACTAGAATTGACTATATTTAGGAAAAAAGTGAAAGCAGAGATAACAGTACTTGAATCTGGGCCCTTGGCAGACATTGCAACTGTAGGTTACTAAATGGCAACAAGACCTGGGTAACACAGATTGCAGAACAGAGCAAGGTAGCTTCCAAGAAAGCCAGAACCCATATCCACTCTCAGCAGATGAGAGAAAATGAGGCGGCAGACATCTGATGAGGGATTGTTAGCAGAGTCAATAACAGGAGTGGTATACAAGCACAGAAGCTGATAAGAAGTTGAGATAAAGAGGGAAGACCAATCACTAACAAGAAAATGTGCTCTACATCAAAAGACCTCTTTACAGTAAGATTTGAAAATTCCATCCAAAGTGAAACAATTCAATAGACGGCATGGACCTGATTCATGATTTCAAAGCATAAACTGCAGAAAAAGGAGGTCCATCTTTTTTTTTAAATTGATTTATACTGAGCTCTATATTTTTTCTGCCCCTCCCTGAAGGAGGCCCATCTTTAGAGATTTGGTAAGTGCTATACAACTGTGAAACCCAAGTTAGTGCCATCACACGTAAGTCACACTGAAAGCAGGTTCTAGTACTTTAACAGCATTACTTAATCCCAAGGTTTACTTTTTCCAGTCTCTCATAGTTCATGCTTTGAAATAGCATGGAAAACCTATTGGCTGAGAAAACATGTAACATCAAAAGAAGTAAACCAAAGCAATCAAATGGATGTACTCAGATGTGTTATAAGATGGCTTGATAAGTAGATCATAAAATAAATGTATTACTTAACACTCATTTTTCTGCATGTTTAAATAATTTTACACTAAAATAGTAAAAAGAAAATATGCAACGAGCTAAAAAACTCTTGAAATACTTCTATATTTTGTCCATCACAAAATAGAACTTGAACAAGTGTACATATGACGAGAATAATTACTGTAAAATGAGAATAATTACTGTAAAATTCCGCACCAGGCGCTATGGTGGGTGCTGGTGTCAGTTTCGTCTACATTTCTGTGTAGCAGTGTGTGTCCTTACCACCGTCAGTGGCGTGCTTCATTGGGGCAAAGCTTCATCCATACGTGAATTGCACGGAAACTGCAGCACTACTTAAGCTACAAGGCATTACCTTCTTTGCCCTGTGTTGTGTTTACATCATATCTCCAAGTCATCAGTAATTCATTCCATTCTCTCACTGCGCTGCTCTCTTAACCAATGCCTTATGCTTCTCTTCCCTCCTTCCCTCCCTCATGTGATTCTTCACTCCCCTCAAATTTATGGCCTCGTTTTATGATTATTATTGTTGCATATACATGCGTAAACACATAAACACAACTCACTGATGTCTGATTAGTGATACTTGTATGTACGTGACTTCAGGGTTGACCTTTGGATTACCAGTTGGGTGCTCATTCTTGACTAATTTACTCTTTTTCAGCAGTAAGTTGGCTGTACTTTTTTGTCTAGGGATGAGGCAGTGGGAAATTTTCCCATTCTGCATTAGCATTTCTATCAGTGTTGTCATTGTTCAAGTCTTGTTTAGACAGCAATATTCTTTTTAAAAGATTTATTTATTTATTATATATAGTGTTCTGCCTGCATTATGCCTGCAGGCCAGCAGAGGGTGCCAGATCTCATTACAGATGGTTGTGAGTCACCCTGTGGTTGCTGGGAATTGAACTCACAAACACTAGAAGAATAACCATATCTCCAGGTCTAGACAAATATATTTTTTGAAGGAGGTGCCTTTATAATTTACATGAAAAATAACAATTGATAAAATATCATGTATATTCATTTTCTGTAAGGCGATATTTGTTTTTTTATGTCCACATTTACAAGTCTGAACCAGTCCAAGCAAAGTGCTTCACAACTGGAATCCCAGCACTTGGAGGCTGAGGCAAAAAGCTCACCATCAACTTGGGGCTGAACTAAAGTACACAGTAAAGTTTGGGCTAGAGTGAAGTCCTGTATCAACCCTTCTCCCTTTGACATTAGCCCACATCAATTCCATAAACTAGAATACTCATGCTAGTTAGCTTGGAGGCAGGACTATGCTTTCTATTTTCCTACAATTTTATATATTCACAAATGAACTGTCTTTAAAATGAAAGTGCTAATCTATTTTTTAATTTAAGGTAGAAATAAAAGTAATGACATAGAACGAGTAGTTTCCGTTCTCCGAGAAGAATTCTTGGAACTTCCCGAAGCCAACCAGTACTTCAAATCCCTTTGTTACACATAAACATTCTGTAATAATGATGGACCATATTTCCTTCCTATACATTAGTATTTAACTTGCCCCTACCTGGTGGCCCAGCAAGCTACAATGCTGAAATGATCATGTCTGCTTTTCATGTCGTAGACTTGCATGATTAAGTTAAGGAACCAAAGATATGTGTACAAATTTAACATTAGATGTTTTTGCTGACTGGCTTTCTAAAGGTGTGTGGTCTGTGGAGTCCTACAGCCACCTAGATAGAACTTTCCTCCCATCCTGGCAATGGCAGTTGCAGCTTTATTTCCACTATTTTAGCTTTGCTGTTCTGGAACTCTCATCTCACTGTGTCTCCCCTCTGCCTGGAGCTGGGGACACCTCACCATGAATGTGAGAGCACCTGGACTTTAATTTTGTGAGTGTTTTCTCTACATCTTTGACCTATTTTGTGTTTACACTGTCTAACTATTTTCTTTTCTTCCTCATTTGTTGCATTTAAGTCCTGCCTTTAAAAATGAAATTCTCCTTCAATTCAATCATAGTGATTCAAGGTGCTTACACAAAAAAATTATAAAGCCTGTCATATCTTATTTACTATTTGTTCTGATTCTACCTCCACTCCTGTGCTATACAGCTCTCTAAAATAAGGTTCACATTGCTATTTTTCTATTTATTTATAAAGACTAGTTGGATTTTTATCAATAGCTCACCATAGTAATTTGTAATTCATTAGATTTTTTGATACAATAAACTACGCAATGGAATGGCACGGTCTTAGTATATCCTTTAACAGATACCTGACTCTAGATTTTAACTTTTTCCCAAACATTTGATGTTTTTCAATTTTCTAGCAAATCCCTGTTGGTAAAATTTTTCTTTGAATTTTTCAGGTCAAATTATAAGAAATCAACTCTTCATTGAGAACTTTTGGGCAAGGTTTGTACAAGGGGCCATTTCCTTCAGCTAGATTTCACTCCCTGCCATGGCTGAGTGGGAGGCTTGGGAGCAAGGACAAGAGAGGTGAGGGTACAAGAGCGGCTTCAAAGTTTCCGATTTCAAATGATTTTTCAACATGTTTCTCCTTTTAAGGCTTAAAGAAGATGAAAAAGAAATATAAGCCAAAAAAATTGAAGGCTTCAGAATCAGTGTAAAAGATAAATTTCTCTGAGCTCAGGCAAGCCGTAATATCCCAAACAAATACATGAACTAATATAAGGGGCGTAATAGCAAACACATGTTTGCTATTTGTTTATATTTTAGAGATTCACTTCAACAAGTTTGCCATATATTCTGTTCAAGCAAATAGTTTTTCAAGCTGGGTATAGTGGTGAAATCTGCTATACCAGCACTTGATGGTGAGGGGTGGTGGGAATGGAAGGTAGCCTTTCAAAAACAAAATGTTTCTTTCTGTTTTTGATTTGCTAATTATTACTGAATGTATTTAAGGGATACAATGTAATGTTTTGATGCATCTAAACATTGTCTTACAATCAAATCAAAGAATGACTGTAGTGACAACAGAACTTGCTTTTTCTTATACAAATGTATTTCACCAACCTCAGTTTCCCCATCCCTTCTCATCCACTGGTAGCCAATATTACAATCTGAAGTACTATGAGCTCAACCTTTTTAAAGTCCACATACAAATGTGATCACACAATATTTTTTTTCTGTGCTTGACTTATTTTATTTAAGGCTCTCTTGGTTATGATCCATGTCATCACACATGAGAGAGTGTCACCATTTTTAGGAGTTTAATATCATGCAATATATAACATTTATTAATTCATCCATCAATGAATACTAAAATTGATTTTTACATGCAGACAGTTGAAATATATAATAATCTTCTCTTACTAGTTTTCAAGACACAGATCAGTGTAAATCTGAAGAGGACAAACTTCCCTGTTGTTAACTCTTTTTAGATGAGTTAGTTCGGTGTATCTATTGGGTGTGTCCACGAGGGGTTCAAACACCCAGCTCTGTCTTCCTGCTGCCACTGTCACATATGCCCCTTCTTATGTGGAGATTGAATATGAGACTCAGTCTGGAAGAGTACATCAAATTTGTTTCTTCCAAACTTTGGAGTTAATCAATCAATCAAAGCACATTTAGTAGAATGTTACACAATCTCTTTAAAAGAAGATCGTCATTGTCAGAAAAATTTGGAAAGGTATATTCATAGGAAAAATACTGCACTCACAGTTGTAACATACTCCTAGATATTTCTCCATCGTCAAATGCAAGCCAACGTTGGACCAATTCCTACCACTAAAAAGTCCTTTGGTTTTGACACTTGTCTCATGCCAGAGAAAGCAACTAAAAGTAATGTTAGCTCTGCCTGTGACCCTTTGATGTATTGGGAAAAATATAATAAAGACTAAGGCCAATAAAGAACACCAAGGCTAGCTCAGCGCATCTTTGGTCTAGACAGAGAATCTTCATATCCTTACCAATGACTACTTCACATAAGAGGGAACTTTCAGTGTGAGTTCAAGCAGGTTATTTGGTTATTTAGACAGTATTTATTTATTCAGTTTCATAAATTTGTTAAATACTTCAGTTCTGTACATCTTTGATTCTTTTACTGGCATATCTTGTCTTTAGCAGATCATTTTGAAGAAAAATGCCGATTATTATTTCAAAGTTAAGGGCATGCATTACTCAAAGAACCACCAACTTCAGCGTTTTTGATGCTTCTTGTGTTGTTTAGTTTTGGTTATCATTGACACAGTCTAGAATCTCCTCAGAAGGGTGTCTCAGTGAGGAATTGTCTTGATTAGTTTGGCCTGTAAGGATTTTCTTAATAGGGTTGGGTAATTGTGGTGGGAAGATCGATCCTGAATGTGGGCTGCGCCATCTCATGGCCCAGATCAGGAGACAGAAGATTACGTGGCACACATATATAAATTCACTCCTCCGTGCACTCATTCCTTACATTCCATACAGCAGGCCAGCTGTCTCCAGCTCCTCTACCCATGACTTCCTTACACAGATGGATGGAATCTGGATCTAGGAGTTATAAAAACCCTTTCTCCCCTAAGTTGCTTCTTGTCAGAATATTTTATACACAGCACCAGAAACAAAACTATCATACTCTTTTTTATGAAACCATTCTTTTACCAGAAAAAAAAGGAGAAACGTACTCTTGTCTCAAGAATAAAGGAATTTCAATCCAGAATCCATCGAGTTAAATAAAAAAAAAGATTAATGGCCATAATTCTTAGAATGTACCCAGTTATACAATGGAGGTCCATGTGATGTTTTCAGCATAGAATAAGCTAATGATGAATAATACTAAGTTTCACTCAGTTCTAAATTAATGAGAATTCAAACTTATACACACATGCTAAAAGTCATTTTTTAAAGTCATCTTTAGCAATCTTGCTGATGTTCAATATTTTTACACTTATTTGAAGCTCTCTTTGAAAACATTCTTCATTTATTTCTTAGTCCCCAGTGCTTCGCAATATGAAGTCCATGAAGCTTGTCATTTTCCTCTAGTACATCCACATATGCCATCTGTTAAAAACTTTCTCATCTAAATGCCAAAATCATCTCCCAGTGTCAAAGTCTTTTCCTATTCTTTGATACTGTTGAAAAATGTAAACACCTGAAGCTTTTTCTCCTTGACACCTCTGTCACACAAGTTTCTGGAAAGACATTTTTCATTTTTCATGACTAAATTTTAGGTGCATATCAACTTACTCCCATAAAAATCTCCAACTTTCTAAACACTCCTCCCTGATGGTTTTCTTGTATAGATAATGGAACAAAGGACCACTGGTGATAAGACCTGTAACTGCCAATCAAACTATTATTGAATATTACTTATATTTCAGATAAACATGTCTTGATTATTTGGAACTTCAGTTATATTTTATCTATCTATTGAATTTGTATATTGTTTTATAACTTAAATTGTACTATTTGTCATCAATTTTTTTCCTATAAGTTTCAAATGTAAATGTACTGGAAGTGATAGAAGAAAACCCAAGACAGCATTACTCTAGAATTTAAGTTAGTGACACAGTGTTGTATGCTTGTTGTTAACTCCAACCCATAATGTCCTATTTTATACATTCCTCCACTGCTTAAATCTCATGCCTCAGTTTCTGCATAGGTAAAGTTGGGAAAATAAACAGATTTCAAACTAGAGTTGTAAGGATTGAACTAAACATCCTTGTGAAAGCATGGACATGGTGAACTTACACAAACCTAAAGCCTAAACACTCTCTGTGGCCTCTTGCTACAACAAGGAGATTCTGAAGGCCCAAGTCAGTGACCTCCATAGGAGCAGGAAGTTTCTGAATGGCTACTGGTGTCTTTTTCCTTCAGCAGCAACATGGCATCTCCTTAACTCCGCCTACTTTCTCTCTATATCTCTGTTTAGATTTCCTGCCTGGCTTTACTCTCCCAAGCCATTGACCAAAACAGCTTTTTTAATAACCAATGGCAATCTTACCAAAATAAATCCACAGATTCAATACAATGCCTATCAAAATCCCAGAAAAATTCTTCACAGACATCAAAAGAGCAATACTCAACTTCATATGGAATAATAAAAAACCAAGGATAGCCAAAACAATCCTGTACAATAAAAGAACTTCTGGAGGCATCACAATCCCTGACTTCAAACTCTACTACAGAGCTACAGTACTGAAAAGAGCCTGGTATTGCCATAAAAACAGACAGGAGGACCAACGGAACCGAATCAAAGACCCAGATATCAATCCGAACACATACAAACATCTGATTTTTGACAAAGAAGCAAAAATTATAAAATGGAAAAAAGAAAGCATATTCAACAAATGGTGCTGGAATAACTGGATATCAACATGTAGAAGAATGAAAATAGATCCATATCTATCACCATGTACAAAACTCAAGTCCAAATGGATTGAAGACCTCAATATAAAGTCAACCACACTGAACCTCATAGAAGAGAAAGTGGAAAGTATACTTGAATGCATTGGCACAGGAAACCACCTCCTAAATATATCCTAAATATAAGTAGCAAGACACTGAGAGTAAAAATTAAAAATTGGGACCTCCTGAAACTGAGAAGCTTCTGTAAAGCAAAAAACATGGTCAACAAGACAAAACGCAGCCTACATAATGGGAAAAGATCTTTACCAACCCACATCAGACAGAGGGACTGATCTTCAAAATATACAAAGAACTCAAGAAATCTGTTATCAAAAGAACAAATAGTCCAATAATAAAATTGGATACAAAGCTAAACAAAGAACTCTCAAAGGGAATCTAAAATGGCTGAAAGACACGTAAGGAAATGCTCAACACCCTTAGCCATCAGAGAAGTACAAATCAAAACAACTCTGAGATTCTATATTTCTCCTGTAAGAATGGCCAAGATCAAAAACACTGATGACAACTTATTGAGAAGATTTGGGGTAAAGGGAATACTCCACCATTGCTGGTGGGAGTGTAAACTGGTACAGCCCCTTTGGATATCAGTATGATGATTTCTCGTAAAACTAGGAAACAACCTACCTCAAGGCTCAGCAATACCACTTTTGAGTATATGCCCAAAGGATGCTCAATTGTACCACAAAGACATGTGCTCAACTAAGTTTATAGCCAGAACCTGGAAACAACCTAAATGCCTCTTGACTGAAGAATGGATAAGAAGATGTGGTACATTTACACAATGGAGTACTACACAGCAGAAAAAAATGACATCTTGAAATTTGCAAGCAAATTTGATCTAGAAAACATCATGTTAAGTAAGGTAACCCAGACCCAGAAAGACAAATATCATATGTACTCACTCATAAGTGACTTTTAGACATAAAGCAAAGAAAAACAAGCCTATAATTCACAACCCCAGAGAACCTAGACAATAAAGAAAACACTAAAGGAGACATGCATGGATCTAATCTACATGAGTAGTAGAAAAAGACAAGATCTCCTGAGTAAATTGGGAGCATGGGGACCATGGTAGAGGTAAGAAGTGGATGAGGGAGGAAGAGAGTGGAGCAGAGAAAAATATATAGCTCCAATATATACAATTAAAAAGAAAAATAATAAAATTGATATGAAGGTAAGAAATGGAGATTTTGTAATATGTACGTATATATTTAAATGTGTGTATATGGCTGCTGCTGGTGTCACAGAGAATACAGTGTAGTAAATTATTTCATAAGTAGGAATGTCTTCTAAGATAATAAAAATATAAATCATAACTGCATAAACCATTAATGTCATTATTTATCAGCATTATTAAGAATTATTTGCTATCTGCTTCATTGTGCCATATTTTCATATACATGCAAGTAAAGCAGATGCTTTTTACATCAGTATCATCAGTAATATGAGTTTTGGGTTATAATGTCATTAGACTACAGAATTTTCACCTCCATTATCATTCTGTGGAATCATCATTTTATACATGATCCATTGTGAGCTAAAATTTCATGCAGTACACAAGCATGTATGCAGTGCGCACATTAACTGTTAATTTCTTAATCATTGAATACTATATTACATTGTCTTTACATCCAAAATAATTTTTAAAATAATCTTAAATTTTCTTTGAGTGTTACTCATCTATGTTAACTTCCAAAGAACGAACATAAAGGCAACTTTCTTTTGTGGCTCTTGAGCACCATGTTTGGCACTGTTGGTTAGATGAGCTCTCTCACAGGGCTTGAAGTATGATCACAGGGTTAGTGACCATTGCTATCATTCTAACAGTACTTGCCGGCCTCTTTTAGGACTCACTCTGTGCCAGAGTTTTGCCCTCACAAACAAGTGCTTCTACCTACTCACTAGTGAGCAAGCTGAAGGAAATACGCGTAATATCTTACTATATTTGGAAGCTTGGTTTTATTTTTTCTATCCATTGAATTTGCAAGTTATTTTTACATTAAACATTCTATTGGTTACAGAGTCTGCTACTTGTAAGTTTCATAATGGTTTAAAATAAAATGTGTCCTGAATTTTAGAATAAAGACACTCCACTTTTGTTCGCTAAACTTTTGGACATGCAGGTCCATATATATTAAGTATAATCTCCTAAGAACTGTATAAGGCAATATCATAAAGGAATATAAAATCTATAGATTAGAGAGGTTATGAACATTTTAGGGTCACCTAGACATTAAATGGCATAAAGGATATAGGAAAGCAAGTGAGTTTTTGGTACAGGAGGCCTTTTACCATAGGTTTGCCAGTTCCAACTTTAATTTTTGTTTTCTTCTCAAAACTCAACTTTAATAAAACCAATTACATAGTCACATATTTTCCCAAACTAACTATATTCTAGCTCTCCAAAGTTCTTTGGAAGGTAATTGGGAACTGAATGAATTATGTGCTAGAGCTCTAATTTCATCAACAGATTAAATCTTTGATGGAGTTGTAGTTTGGTGACATTATTAGGAGGGGTGGCCACAGGTGTTGGTTCTGAGCTAGAGGAGGCGGGTGACTGGGCATCTGGAGGAAATACCTTTCCCATCCCCCTTTCTCTCTCTCTCTCTCTCTCTCTGCTCCTTAGCAGTCATGAGGTTAAGCTTTGTTGTTCTTAGTAGTCCTAGAAGCCCCAGAATTCAGCACTGTTCTAAGTGATTTGTATATCAAATATCCCCTCAACATTTTAATGCTTTCCATTTCTCTACCAGAAATTGACTGATAGTGCATTTGTTGTATAAATTGTCACTGCCTCCTGGTAGAAGTTCTAGTAGCTGATGGCTTTTAGATTTATGATGCTGTTAGAAATTGTTTTTGTTTTCTCATGAATTTCAGTTTTCTGGGGTCCCAAAGGTACATGTTAAAATATGTGCTAATATTAGTAAGTGGACTGTCAAGATTATGCAGAAACTATCTTAATGAATATAATAATGCAATTATCAAGGGAATGAACTGGCTTTATTCTCCCCTCTTCCTCTTATCCCCTCTCTTTTTCACCACTCTGTTTCCAGATAATCTATTTTTTAGCAATATGTATCCTAGAAATAGCCACTGAGGTAGTGTCGGTTCTAATCAGTTAAAAAATATTCAGTAACTTCATAGCAAGGAATAAACATCAGTGCCCAAGAACGGTGCTCAGCTGTGCACTGAAGTAAACACAGTACATATTTATACATGATGGTTTGGGAAGAATATCAGGAGGGTAAACAACATTTGGGAAAACCAACAGCCATTTGGTTCTTTGTACCTGACCAAAAATACATTCAGCTGGTATTTGTGCTACTACATAGCTGGGCGCCTACAGCCATCTGATACTTCTGCTTCCACCCTGCTCCCTGCAGAAGGAGGAGAGGAAGCAGAGAGATCACAAACTCTGTGCAGGTCCTCACCACAGCTAGAAAAGAGATGTCTAACACAGAAGACTTACACAGGAGAAGCTCCATATCAATGCAAGCTGAGTTTGTGCTTATTTGGGAATAGAGGTTAGAAAGAGTTTTGTAAAATTAAAAATTAAAGCTAAGTGAGTTTTGAATGTTAATTTTATGTATTCCTATGGAAAGAAGAGCAGGTGCCTTTTGCTCCTTGGTTTCTTTCCAGACCTTTGACACAAATGTGAATAAATTTCCGTTACTACATCCCTGTTATGTTTTGTGTTTTGCCACATCAAGTAATTTAACTTACCCATTCATCTTCCAAGTTCATATTACCTCAAATTCAGATTGGAAGTAGAGCATTTTCTCAAAGAAAAAAACCCAGAATTTAATGCCATAAGATTATTGAAATATTATCAGCAATCTTTTGATTTTAAAAAGGAAAGTTATTCCATATTCCCTGATTAGGCCATCATAGAAATATCTGAGCATTTTATGCTTCCATTGATTTGTTATAAATTTTTTTAACAAAGTAAAAGCAGGAATAAAAGTCTAGATTCTACAATTAAGACTTTATTTGATTATTGCCATGCATCTCTCCATCCATTTGTCTCATTTGGATATGTTATAAACACATTATAAAGAGGAACCATCTAAACAATATTAAAAACAGCAGGAGCTAAAACAAACATGTCTACTCCATCCCTTATAACACTAGCAATACATTTAAAATGTCCTCAACGTATGTAAAAATTGCTGTATAAAGTGTTTCAAATGAACCCTGCAAATGGAGACTACATTTTCATTTTCTGACTGCCCAGACCTGAATAATCACAGAAACTGTACTAATTATAACATTGTTTGGTTAGTGGCTCAGGCGTATTCCTAGCAAGCTCTTACATCTTAAATTAACTAATTTCTATTAATCCATGTATACCACGAGGTTGTGGCTTACCGGTAATGTTCTGGCATCTTTCTCCTTTGGCGGCTACATGGTGTCTCCTAGTTACCACCTACTCTCTATCTCTGGTCCAATTTCCCACCTGGCTTTACTCTGCTAAGCCATTGGCCAAAAAAGTTTTAATCATCAACCAATAAAAGTGACACATATACAGATGGACATTCCACATCAGAACCCTGGGATAATAATTTGTATTTCATTATTGTCCACAGGTTTTCCCATATTTTCAACAAAGTGGAGTTTTTTAGTGGTAGAGCATACAGGCTTATCACTGAGTAGCAGATTAATATATTAAAGCTCCTTACATGACATTTCTCTGCCCTCAATTTTTAAATAATGGAATTTTATAAAAAGCCTGAATAAAGAACTCTAAAGTGATAAACTACAGAGAGATACAAGATGCTAGTGCCAAAAAACCAGATAGTATTCAATTATCTTTTTAAAGGCATTCTTATCACATCTCCTCCTAATATCAGCTTTCTGCACAGACAATAGCCTGCTGCAATATAGCCAGGCTGCCCAGCTGAGATGACAGTGTGCAGTAGCAGATGATGGGCGCCGCCCAAAGCTCCCAATGCTGTGCACAGATGGCACTCACTGGCCCTTCAGTACTTAACATTACTCTGGCTCAAACGTGAAGCCAGATTAACATTTATATAGTAAGGGAGATGCAAAATACATTTTATGCAATAAAATACAACTAAAAATACTTTATGAATTCTCTCCGGTTACTGTTTTATAATATAATTAAATGGATACAGAAAGAAACAACAGATATTCATACTGTGTATTTACTTTAAACAAAGGAGAAGTAGACTGGTTTAATGGTTTAAACAAATAAAAAAGTAATTTTTGCAATCTGATATAAAAATGCCACCATCACACTAGTTTATCTCAGTCCCTGCTTCTTAAACACACAAATCAGCCACATTAAGCTTCTGTATTTAATTAAAGTTTATGACAATATTTTATAATCTTTTCTTTCCTCTTCGGACATTAAATTTTATATTACAGCAAAAAACAAATCATTGCTTTAATTATCTTGTAAAATTTCCCTTTAATGTATATTTTGGCACATTGGCCAAGAAGATAAGATTAAATCAACTGACCTTCAAAGAGAGATAAAATTTTATTCACAAGTTAGAACTAAAGACACATGATCCTATCAAGATAATAGTTCCAATTGGAAACAGAAGGTGCTCACTTAGCTGTGACAATCAAAAAATAATTTGAACTTTGTCAATGAGGTCCCCAAAAGACTTGGTTGGCCTGGCACATTTCTCCCTTTCCAGTCTCCCATGGAATGACAATCGCAGGCTGTCTAGCCCAATCAAGGTCCCATGTCCTCCCCTCCCTGAAATGATTCTGTGCAGATATTTAGGCATCTTTACTCTGGCCTGTAATCATGTATTTTTCACTGGTTGTTTTCTGTCCTCATATAATTGGGTCTCTTTACAACTCATGAGTTTAACCTGGGCAGGGTGGCTTATGCTTGTCATCCCATAACTAGAAAGCTGAGTCAGAAGGACTCGAGAGCTCAAGGAGGCTGGCCTGGACTATGTAGAGCTTGAGGACAATTTTGGCTACCTAGTATATAACTTGATCTAGTAAATTTTAAATGCATATCAAACATATATGTCTAATTTAGATGTAACCTTCAGCACCATATTTGGTAGGAAAGGGGGCTTTAGGAACTACTATATACTAGAAAAATGGGGACCAATGATGTACTATGTTCTTATGTATCTTGTATCAATTCTGCACCCAAAGCAACATACTAGAGGAAGTTAACACATGAAAATTATGCACACCGCCACCTGCTCTTCCAGAAGCAGCCCGCAGATAAGGACTTCCAGACAAGAGCCTGGAGATGCTGCAGAAAACGAGCCAATAAAATACCGAGTGATGAAAAATGCTCCTCGCTGTGCATGTTGGAAATTTTATTTATTTATTTATTTTTATTAATTTTTATTGAGCTACATTTTTCTCTGTCTCTCCCCACCCTGTCTCTCCCCTCCCCTTCAACCCTCTACCAGGGTCCCCATGCTCCCAATTTACTCAGGAGATCTTGTTTTTTTCTAACTACCCATGTAGATTAGATCTATGTAAGTCTCTCTTAGAGTCTGCATTGTTGTCTAGGTTCTCTGGGATTATGATTTGTGGGCTGGTTATCTTTGCTTTATCTTTAAAAACCACCTATGGGTGAGTACATGTGATAATTGTCTTTCTGGGTCTGGGTTACCCCACTCAAAATGATGTTTTCTAGCTCCACCCATTTTCCTGCAAAATTCAAGATGTCGTTTTTTTTTTTTTTCTGCTGTATAGTACCACATTTTCCTTATCCATTCTTCGGTCGAGGGGCACTTAGGTTGTTTCCAGTTTCTGGCTATGACAAACAATGCTGCTATGAATATAGCTGAGCACATGCCCTGACAAGATTGAGTCTCCTTTGGATATATACCCAAAAGTGGTATTACTGGGTCTTGAGGAAGGTTGTTTCCTAATTTTCTGAGAAATTGCCACACTGACATCCAAAGGGGCTAGACCAGCTTTCATTCCCACCAGCAATGCAGAAGCGTTCCCTTTACCCCCACAACCTCTCCAGGATAAGTTGTCATCAGTGTTTTTGATCTTGGCCATTCTTACAGGTGTAATATGGAATCTCACAGTTGTTTTGATTTGCATTTCTCTGATGACTAAGAATGTTGAACTTCTTTAAGTATCTTTCAGTCATTTTAGATTCTTCTGTTGAGAGTTCTCTGTTCAAGTCTGTACTCCATTTTTTATTGGATTATGTGTTCTTTTCATGACCAATTTCTTGAATTCTTTGTATATTTTGGAGATCAGACCTCTGTCTGATGTGGGGTTAGTGAAGATCTTTCCCCATTCTATAGGCTGTCGTTTTGTCTTGTTGACCATGTTCTTTTCTTCACAGAAGCTTTTCAGTTTCGGGGAATAACCCCATTTATCTTATCAGATCACCATAGTTTAAAACTAGAAGTCAACAACAATACTAATTTCACATGGAAATTAAACAATGCTCATCTGAATCATCAGTGGGTCAAAGAAAAAATAAAAGACTTCCTAAAATTCAATGAAAATTGAAATTTTATTTTATTGTTTTAGCAATTGCTTCAGTTATCTAGTGCTAATATATGAGTGCAAAGCACCAAACTCAGGTCAGTAGCTTGTTTTGGTCACTCTGAGATACTCACTTTACTGACTCAGGTGGGAATGCAAGGCAGCAGAGTTTTGTGTAGTGAGAAAAACAAACCTAGATTACTGAAGATTCTGCTTCTAACCAACTTGATAAAGGATTCTGTGACATTGATGTTGCAGATCCTTGTGCAGTCCAATATTTAGATCAGGGAGAAAAGGCCAAATAACATAAACTAACCAGACTCTCTTTCAGGAAAAAAGCGTGAGTGAGCTCTTGGCAGGAAAGTTTAAATGCCTGGATTTTATATTCTGCCTGAAATGGCTGATGTCTAAAGCCATGAGTCCTGGGATGGGAAAAACTGAACATTATCAAAAACAACAAGCAAATATGCAAGGAAAAGAAGGCTGGAACCCCTGAGACCCAAGAAAGAGAGGGAAAGAAAGCCAAAGTTTATCCCCTAACCCATAGTCTCAAGTGTATGTCTCTACACTCTGCATTCAGCCTGCCTGTTCCACTGTGCTATTATTTTTACATGAACACTCTTATAAATTATGTTATTAAGATTTAGTTTGATGGGAACACCTTTGTTAATGTCCAGACTTGGTGTCCAGGTATCTTTCAATGTCTGCTTCTTAGTCCTCGTCTTAAAATTCACACTTATAAAACTGAACTCCCGAAATTCTCCCAAATCTCTCCTTGTTCACGTTTCCCTTTCTCCTTTAGCTCATGAAGCTCATCTTCTACTCTACAGACTTAGATTAGACTTCAGCTCCCGTTGTATAACTATCTTCAATCTAATAATAGCATTTCCTGCTGGCTCTATCTTCTAAATATGTTCAAAATATGGACACTTGTCATAGCTGCCATGTGAGCTTTATTTACTCCTTGTCTTCTAAGACACTATAGGCACCTGCCTGGATTGTTAAAACAGCTCTTTTCCTTGTGTCTTGAGGGTTTGATTGATTGAACATGGGTTTCTCTGTGCTGCCTAGACTGGTCCTGAATACTCTTGATCCTCAGTCTTCCAAATAGCTAAGCTCTCAGGCATGTGGCAGAGAAGCAAACACCCACATATCTCTGATCACTCCAGTTTATGTCTCTTCACACCATCCCTTTTTTAAATTTTGTTTACAACAACCTGTGTAAATCATACTTTTTCTTAAAATTTCTTTTATTTTTTTTTCTTTTTGCAAAGACTTGCTATGTAGCTCAGGCTGGCCGCAAATCCAGTCTTGCCTCAGTCTCCAAAGTGCTGGGACTGCAGCCCAGCTCGTAATGCTCGTATTCTAATTTCATCTTCCTGAACACTAAAATCATTAAAAAAAAAATACCCCTCTGACAGACACACAGGTTACCTCTCGACCATGTTAATGCCCCGGACACAGGTCTACTACATAGACTCCCCTGCTGCCCCTGAAGCACTGCATGCAGATGCTTTGCTAAAGGCTTCTGACTTTGCTGGTCAGTCTTAGAATTTTTCAATTATCAGTTTATTCTTCTCCATTATCCTTCAGGTGTTCACTCAAATGTTGCCACTTTCCTTTCTCCCTCCCTCCTTTCCTCCTTCCATATTTCTTTTCCTTGACTCTTTCTCCTCTTCTCCATCTTCTCCTCCTTCGTTTTTCTCTCCCTCCAAGTTGCCTGTGCTATAACATGAACCCAGAGACTCATCTATGCTAATGGTAGAAGTATCATTGAAGCACACACCCTAATGCTCAAAGGTTACCTCCTGAGTACACTATTCCTGGTTATTTGCTATGGCATATTTGCAAGTGTTCCCCCACAGAACCATATGTTACAAGCTTAGTCTCCAGAGCCAAGTTCTAGAGAAGTGGAACTTTTAGATGTGCCTAATGAAATCACTGTGTCTTTGGCAGTGTGAAGGAGACTGTGAGGCCAACACTGCCCTTCTTCTTTTGCTTCTAGGTTCAGTGAAGTGAGTTTTCTTTAATTATATTATTATTAATTATATTATTAGAGTTCCAAAGCAATAAATTACTTGATCTTGGACTTTAACCTCTAAGAATGTAAAGTAAAATGTACTTTTCTTAGGTATTTTGTATAGTAACAGAAATCTGACTAATATACCATTCCATTTCAATTGAAGTCCTATGTATCTTTAGGACACCTACCATGCATTTTGATTACTTTTTATATAAAATAATTGCTAACAAGGATTTGGGGCTACTTAGATAACCATGCTCCTTGTGTTTCTAAAATGGAGAATTCCATACAGTAGATTCTTGATAAATCCTTGAATAAAGAATGAGTGGATCCACATGAGAAAACTCTTCTTGGGTGCCACTGGGGAAATGACTGAACTATGCAGTCTGTCTGCTGCCACGGTCCTAGTTCTTGAAATGTTGCCAACTCTTTACTTGGCTTTGTTCTATTTAGATTCTACATCTGCATAGATTTCTCTTCCAAAAATTAGGAATGTATAGTAATTTAGTGAGTGAGAGTAGTTTCCGTTGATTCTGTAAACCAATTATAATGAAATTGGCACCAGGTCCCCATTCTAATATGACACTGGGGCATATTATAATTCTAATTTGCACCCTAAAGTCTTTCTAGTTGTAGGATGGGTACTTTCTGGGGTCATTTTCCCCTACAGAACTTAGATAAAAAGCTCATGTTGTATTTGGCATCTGATAGCTCACAGTAATCTTCTCAGATGAAAACACAATGTCAGGGAGAAGAAAAGAGAAACCTCCTGCTGAATAGAAAGGGACAATCTCTTCCAAAAACGACCTCTGGGTGCTAATGAAGCAACAATAAAGGCCCTATTATGTGATTGTTTTTAGGGGTATTGTTCACATTAAGTTTCAGTGATACCAAAGGCACACTCTTCCTCAGGCTCCAATACATCAGAATAATAATGGGTTTAAATTCACTGGTTTGCTAATGGTTACTGCATCTAGTTTAGAGCAGCCATGTAAAAACTGCAACTTCAGTTTTATTTTCAGTCTTATTTTGACATCGCTGATAACATCCTTGAGCAGAAAGAGAAAAGAAATTTTTATTGAAGCTTTAGTACTCTTGAACACATAAAATATCCCAACAGCATTAAGAGTAGATGGAATCCCTCACCTGTCCCAGGGCTGACAGAAATACTTAGCATGTTTTTCTTGCAACCCTAGGGTTATGTCCTAGCAAACAGACACCTTGTTACATCAGCAATTATTTTCTTTCCCATAGGAAGACACTATGAATAATGATGTTTTGATAGCAAACTGGAGCAAAATGCTTAGTCAAATATATTTTGACTTGCTCGTAAATCTAGACACTTTAGAACACACCTAGTTATTAACTAATGCTTGCTACTGTACTTGATCATGATAATTAAATAAGGTTTGAAGTTATACGTGAATAATGGATACCTCAGTGGTTCTCCCAAGATGACAGGTTCAGGGACACTGGAATTTTAAATCATACAAAGTGATGCTATTATCAGATATATAATATTCTGGTATATTCAATAAATATTTTTGAAACATTGAATGTTCAGCTATAAAACTGGACGCTAAATTGGAAACAACAATTTCTCTCTAAATTCATGATAGAATTATTAACATTAAATATACATTGAAAGGTTGGCTCTGTTGATGGAATGGAACTAATGAGAAGATGAATTCCTAAGCTAAGCTCTCACAGTTTCTCAACTCTCAAACACATAAAGGAGGACTTAAAGTGTTCTCTTCTCTCCAGGACAGTCTCCATGTTCAGGTGACTCAAGAAGAGGCATTAAAGACTTCCTCTACCTAACTGTAGACTTACGGCTGGGAGCCTGCATGGGACAGAACTAGGCCCTCTGCATGTTGGTGACAGTTGTGTAGCTTGGTTTGTTTGAGGAACCCCTAGCAATGGGATCAAGATCTATCCCTGGTGCATAAACTGGCTTTTTGGAGCCCATTCCCTATGGTGGGATGCCTTGCTTAGCCTTGACACAGTGGTGGGGTGAGGACGACTTGGTCCTGCCTCAACCTAATGTGCCAGACTTTGTTGACTCCTCAGGGGAGGTCTTACCCTTTCAGAGGAATGGATGGGGATGAGGAGGGAAGAGGAGGTGAGAGCAGGAGGAGAGGAGGGAGAGGGAACTGTGGTTGCTATATAAAATAAATAAAATACTTAAAATAAAATAAAGACTTCTTCTGAGTCAGGTATGTATACGGTATTTCCGTCGCTGTTTATTTTATCACCTTACTTGAACAAATTGCTTACACATTCTTAAGATTTTTTCCACTATTCACTTTGGTTTAAAGGATGAAATGAGGGAAAGGGAGGCGAGAAACTGGATCTGCTACTGCTACTCCTCCTACAGAAGTTTGGGGAGAGCTTGAGGAGAGCCCTGGGTAGCAGCACTAGCTGTGTGTCTGCGTTTATTCCTGACATGGTCTTACTCTGACTCTTGAACTCTCCTTCGGAGGGTGCCTGCAATCAAATGCCTTCCAAGGGTCTGGTTTTGCCTAAACTAGAGTAAGTTAGCATGCTAGGCCTCAAAAGCATCGTGGGAACACAGAGCTGAAGACCAGTCAAGCATAATAAAGAGGTCAAGGTCACTGTTCCCTTGTGACAGAATAACAGGGAAGAAGGATCCGACAACTGTGACAGGATGAATCAGAAAAAATTAATAATAGGGAAAGAAAAGTTCGAGGTCAGAGACTCTCAGAAGCCAAGACTTCCCCACCAAGGTCCAGATCCAATAGGTTGGTTTTATAAATCTGTAAGCCCAGCGTATTCAAAAACTACCTAATGATTTTTCCATACTTATTCTGTTTTTGTCGTTGCAGATATTTCATTCCATGTTTCTCGTTGGAAATCCAAGCTAAATTTGACCTTTGTTAAGTCCTTTATTTTTAATTTTAGCCTCAAAATATCTTTCAAATGAATCCAAGCCTTTTTATTTTCCCCTATGACAGCTCTAATTCAAATGATCAACCACACCAGCGGCTGCATTATTGTGGTACTTAGAACCATGCCTACCACATACTAAGTACTCAATAAATACATTAGAATGAATAAACTATGAAATATGTATCCTGCATCCTATCTGCTTATCCTCTTACAACTCACTTTCCTGGGGAAGAGTGAGCTCTCAGGCCTCAAAAATAAATATCTCTTACTAAAATCCTGCACAGGCATCTCATCATTTTTAAAGAAAAGATTAATAAGACTTGAAATGTCCTGCATGAATAGATTAGTTAATGCTCCATCTTGTACAAAATAAGATGAGAAATATGACTCTGATCATCTGTAATTTATTATCACTATGATGTCACCTCTAGGTTGAATAATTGGGAACTCCCAATGTGCCATCCTTCAGAGGATACAAGAGGAGAGAGAGAGGAGAAAGGGAAGTGGGTAGAGTTCACAGACCCACACCTTTAATAGAAGTTTAATTATAAACATTTCCAGGGACAAAATAGGGAAACTTTATAATGAACTCCACATACTCTCCATATAGTTGGGGTTTTCTCCCGAAGTTCTTTAGAAATGATTCTGAATCTCATGTCACTCATGTCATCCTATGCTAATGTGATTTTAGAACACGTGTGCTGGACTGTGCAGCTGACTCGAGGGTAAGAGTACTTGCTGCAGAATCATGAGGACCTGAATTAAAATTCCCAGGGCCTCTGCACAAAAGCTGGGCATATCTCTATGTGTCCATGACTCCATTGTGTTTGGATGGAGCCAAGGTGGATCTGAAGAGCTAGCCTAGCTGAAAGTGTGAGTCTCCAATTTAGTAAGAAACCTTGTCTTTAAAGACTAATGGAGAGTACAATCACGAAAACCATGGAGCACCCTACATCAATGGAATCAGGGTTTTCATGCAGCATGCAGAAAACTTCACATTAATAAAATGAAATATTCATATCTTACACACTGTAAATATCATGGTCATACATAAGAAAAAAAATAGCAACTACCCCTTGATATTATCTAATACCAAAGCCATACTTTAATCTTTTTTAATTATTTGAATTTTTCTTATGTGTTTTAATGATTAGGATCTAGACTTCCAGAGAGATTTCTCAGCAGATAGGAGTACCTAATGCTCTTGTAGAAGACCAGCATCCATGCAGACAGCTTGTGAGAACCTGTTAACACTCATTCCATGGGTCTAATGCCTTGTTCTGCCTTTGTATACACACACACACACACACATGTGCACACACATACACATGTATAAATACATACACACACATACACATGCACACACACAAATACATGCACACACACATACACATGCACACACACAAATACATGCACACACACATACACAAACTAGTAAAAGTTAAATAAAAATAAAAGAGAATTAGGATCCAAGTAAAGTCCACTCCTTATATTTGGTTATATGACCTAAGTGAAACAATGTGAAACAATGATCCTCTCCACCTTTCAAAACTGTTGTCCATTGATATAAAAAATAACTGAGCTAGTCCTAATGAAGACTGGCCTGTAATACAGTCTATTATGGCCTCATTAAACTTGCTTGGCTTCCAACACAAATTATTACCTGAAAAAAAACTTGAATAGTTTGAAGTTTAATGTCCATTTATGTGGCTCTAAGAATGCCAAGAAGAAGCTGTACACGAAGTAGGGACAGAGTATTTTTTTGCTATACTCTTAGTGACACTACAATAGGTGTGGTTTGGGTGGTGTCTTAGTCTGCTCATCTGCTTGGGCAGCATACCATCAACTATGCAGTTTATAAACAATCAAGATTCCACGATTTTGGAGTCTGTGAAGTCCACAGTCAAGACACCAGCAGACAATCTGTCTCCTGTTCCTCAATGGCTTCTTCTACCTAAGTCCTCATACAGTCGCAGGAGCAAACATGTTTCCTTGGGAAAATCCCATTCATCAAACTGCATCTTCATGACCCAGTCACTTTCCAAAAGTCCCTAAGACCTTATGTAGGGTTTCAGCATGTGGATTTTGGGGAAACTCAAATATTCAGAGCCTTGTATGTGGTAAAATATGAATAACCAGTCTTTTGCCTACTAGGTTCAGTTTAAAAGTGATCTTTATGATGAAAATTAAGGTAGTCATAAATCCAATTACAGGGAAGGCCAGTTTAGGCACCCTCTCCATTATTGCTTAGATTCTTAGCTGGAGGAGGGCCTAGGTCCTGCCTCAATGTGATTGGAAAGACTTTGTTGACTCCCCATGGGAAGCTCAATCTGCTCTGAGGAGTGAATTGAGGTGGGGTGGGGGGAAGGTAGGAGGAAAGGCGGGATCAGGAGGAGAAGAGGAAGAGAGAACTGGGAATGGTATGTAAAATAAAAAGATTGGTTTAAAAAATAAAAATGTGATATTTAATTGAATGCATTTTTTTGTTTGTTTGTTTTATGGGTTCTTTGGAGACAGAGTTTCTCTGTGCATCTCTGGTTGTCATGGAACTCACTCTGTGGACCACACTGGCCTCAAACTCACAGAGATCCACCTGCTCTGTCTCCCAAGAACTGAGAGTAAATGTTGTGCCACTACTGCCCAACCAGAGTGCAGTTTTTTTTAAAGAATTATAAGATGAGCTTCCGCAGATTCATCTGGTCCCTGGTAAGTGGGCCCCAGTCCATCCCCGAGGCCTTCTGGCCACTTAGGGCTCCCCTCTACCGGCTTTGTTGCTTATCCCAACCCTGCTCGCCCCCAGGCATCCCTTCTCATCTGCTTGGTCCCAACTGCACCCGAACTCAGCCTATCCGGGCTGAGGCCTTGGGGGAAGGGCGAATCCTCTGCCAGAGGCCCTCCTTTGTCCCATGGAGCCCAGCGGAGCAGAGCGGGCAACCCTCAGTAAGCCTGCCCTTGTGGCTGGGAACCTCGCCCAACCAGCTTCCACAGATTCATCTGAACCCTGGTAAGTGGGCCCCATCCCATCCCCGAGGCCTTCTGGCCACTTAGGGCTCCCCTCTACTGGCTTTGCTGCTTATCCCAACCCTGCTCGCCCCCGGGCATCCCTTCTCATCTGCGTGGTCCCAACTGCACCCGAACTCAGCCTATCCGGGCTGAGGCCTTGGGGGAAGGGTGAGTCCCCTGCTAGAGGGCCTCCTTTATCCCACAGAGCCGAGCCGAGCAGAGCAGACATCTCTCAGTAAGCCCGCCTTTGGGACTGGGAACCCCTGTGCGAGGAAGGAGCACAACCAGCTTCCGCAGATTCATCCAGACCCCGGGAGGCGAGCAGAGCCGAACTGAGCAGAGCGGGCAACTCTCAGAAGAGATGGGCAGGCGCCAATCAAAGAATTTGTCCAACAACCTGAAAAGCAACATGATAACACCAGAATCCAGTGATTATGGAACAGGAAAGCCCGAGCAACCTATCCCAGAAGAAGTAGAAGAAATTGACTTTAAACGTAGCTTTATGAAAGTTATAGAGTCCTTTAAAGAAGAGGTGAAAAACTCCTTTATCAAAAGGAATGAGAAAACTAACAAAAAGTTAGAAGAAATGAATAAATTCCTCAAAGATACCCTAGAAAACCAAGAAAAAGCAATCAAACAGGTAACTGAAACAGTTCAAAACTTGAAAACTGAAATGGAGGCAATGAAGAAAACACAAACCGAGAGATGGTGGGAAATGGAAAATCTGGATACACGAATGGGAACCACACAGACAAGTATAACCAACAGAATACAAGAGATAGAAGAAAGAATCTCAGATGCAGAAGACACGATAGAGAAAATAAACTCAGTGATAGAAGAAAACAACAAATCCAAAAAATTTGCAACACAAAACATCCAGGAAATATGGAACACCATGAAAAGACCAAATCTAAGAATAATTGGGATAGAAGAAGGAGAAGAATTCCACTCCAAAGGCCCAGAAAATATATTCAACAAAATTATTGAAGAAAACTTCCCGAACCTAAAGAAGGATATTCCTATGAAGGTTCAAGAAGCATACAGAACACCAAATA
>PVIU01013494.1:0-55640 GCA_004026605.1 Ondatra zibethicus | reverse complement strand
TTCTTAGGGCTGTTTGATTGAAAAACCTTTTCCCAACCCTTTATTCTGAGATAATGTCTGTCTTTGTGGTTGAGGTGTGTTTCTTGTAAACAACAGAATGTTGGATCCTGTTTTCGTATCCATTCTCTTAACCTGTGCCTTTTTATAGGTGAATTGAGTCCATTGATATTAAGTGATATTAATGACCAGAGGTTATTAATTGCGGTTACTTTTTTAGGGTTGTAGAGTTTGTGTGTTTCCCTTCTTTGAGTTGTGCTAGTGGAGGGCTGTTAGATGTCTGTGTTATTATGGGTGTTGCTTGCTTCCTTTAGATGTGGTTTTCCTTCTAGTATTTTCTGTAAGGCTGGGTTTGTGGCTATGTACTGCTTAAATTTGTTTTTATCCTGAAATACCTTGTTTTCTCCATCAATGGTGAATGAAAGCTTTGCTGGGTATAGTAATCTTGGCTTGCATCCATGGTCTCTTAGTGTCTGCAGCACGTCTATCCAAGACCTTCTGGCTTTCATGGTTTCCATAGAGAAGTCAGGTGTAATTCTGATTGGTTTACCTTTATACTTTACTTGGCCTTTTTCCTTTGCAGCTCTTAGTATTCTTTCTTTATTCTCTATGTTTTGTGTTTTGATTATTATATGGCAAGGGTTGTCCTTTTTTGATCCAATCTATTTGGTGTTCTGTATGCTTCTTGTACCTTCATAGGCATATCCATCTTTAGGTTGGGAAAGTTTTCTTCTATCTATAATTTTGTTGAATATATTTTCTGGGCCTTTGAGTTGGAATTCTTCTCCTTCTTCTACCCCTATTATTCTTAGGTTTGGTCTTTTTATGGTGTCCCAGATTTCCTGGGTTTTTGTGTTAAGAATTTGTTGGATTTGTTGTTTTCTTTGATCAATGAGTTTATTTTCTCTATCGTATCTTCAGCATCAGAGATTCTTTCTTCTATCTCTTGTATTCTGTTGGTTATACTTGTGACTGCCGTTCCTGATGTTTTACCCAGATTTTCCATCTCCAGCCTTCCCTCGGTTTGTGTTTTCTTCATTGCCTCATTTCAGTTTTTATGTCTTGAACTGTTTCCATTACCTGTTTGATTGTTTTTTCTTGGTTTTCTAGGGTATCTTTGAGAAATTTATTCATTTCTTCTAACTTTTTGTTAGTTTTCTCATCCCTTTCTTCAAAGGCATTTTTCACCTCTTCTTTAAAGGTCTCTATCACTTTCATAAAGTTATGTTTAAAGTCGATTTCTTCTACTTCTTCTGGGCTAGGTTGCTCAGGTTTTCCAGTTGAGTACTCGTTGGTTTCTGGTGTTATCATGTTGCTTTTCAGATTGTTGGAAGAATTCTTGGATTGATGCCTACCCATCTCTTCCTCTGATTTCAGTCAGGAGAGTCTCAGTGGGTTGGGGCCTGCCAGGATGGCTTGTACACACTCACCCCTCTGGATAGTTGATCTCAGTGTAGGAAGAGGAAGTCCCTTCTGGACTTCCGATCCTTCTGTACCTCCAATATCAGCACAGGGAAAGAGATTCTTTGGGTTCCAGTGTTCCACAGAGGAAAGGGCAATCTTGCAGGGGCGGGTGCAGCGTCCTGTTGATCAAAGAGGCCTGCAGGGACCTTACCACCAGGCTTGCACAACCTTACCAGTGTGAGCCGCCTCCGATCTCAGCACAGGAAGAGAGCGTGCTGGGGTACCAAAGCCCCACCGAGGAAAGGGCGATCTTGCGGGGGTGGTGGGGGTGCAGTGTCCCGTGAAACAAAGAGGCCCGGCCGTGCGGGGATCTTACCGCCAGGCAGGCACAGCCCTACCAGTGTGCGCCTCCGATCTCAGCACAGGAAGCCCAGCATGCATTTCTTAGGGCTAACAGCTAGTCATTAATTCTTTACTCTGTTTTTATCCTGGAAAGTTTTAATCTCTCTCTCAGTTTTAAAAGCTATTTCTGCTGTGTATGATGGTCTAGGTTGAGTGTTGTGATTTTTCAGACTTTGGATTACATCGTTCCAGGCTCTTCTGACTTTCAACGTTTCTGTTGAATAATCAGCTGTTTTTATAAAAGGCCTGTTTTCATAAATGACTTAACTTTTCTCTCCTACATTTTCAATAGCCTTTCTTTAGTCTGTGTTTTAATGTTTTAACTATAATATATCTTTGAGAACTTCTTTTCTGGTTTTTCTATTTGGTGTTTTGTAGGCATCTTTTACCTGGATAGGGATCTCTTTCTCAAGGTTTGAGAAGTTTTCTTCTAAAGTTTTAGTGAAAATATTCTCCCTTCCTTTACTAAGGCATTCTTTTTCTTCTGGGACCATAAACTGGAGGTTAGGTCTTTTCATACTGTGCTAAAGCTCTCCCATGTTATATTCATGTTTTTAGTGTCTCACTGACCTTTACTGGGTGATGCAGTTCCTCTTCTTAGATTTTCATGCCTGAGTCTGTCTTTGACATGACCCATCCGTCAGCTCACTGGAGCTTTTATTTGTCTTTCTGAGTTTTTGACTTTTCAGCATCTTTTCAGTTTTGGTTTTATACAACAATTCCAGCTCCATTTCCTTATCTCAGATTGACTTCCATACTTGACTGTCTCCTTATCTTCTTTGAATTGTTTGACCATAATTATAACCATTTTATTGAAGTCTTCGTAAGTTGATCCATGTCAGTTTTCATTAGGGGCCATTACTACAGGGTTTGTATTTTGGGGAGAAGAAATATTGTTTTGGCTTTTCATCTTGTTTTTATTTGCTCATGTGGAGTTAATTTGTTGATGGAGTTTTTCTTCTTTGTTCATGTCACCTTTCTTCTTTTAGCAGAGGTTGTTTACAATGTTAAGGAGAGGGCTAATTCATGGCAGAGTTCGAATTTCAATTTCAGCTGGTATTATTATCCCTGGTCTTCTGCTTGTTTGCCTTCAGGGGCTAAGTCAGGAAGCCTGAATCAACTTTGCTCTGGAAGTGTGGTCCTGGGTCTTAAGGGCAGATACGGGAACTGGATGGAAGCTGACAAGGTTCTAAGTTTGTGGGTCATCTGTGGAAGCTGAAGAGCAGGCTGGGATCTGCGGAGTCCCAAAGGGAGGGAGTGGGGTTGGGAGAAGGTGATGGTCCAAGGAAATCCAACCCAAACCAACAAAAACAGATAAACTCTGGGTTTTTTAAATTAATTATTTATTTTTAGATGTGTGAATGCTTTATCTGCATGTACATATATGTGTGCAGCATATGTTCCTGTTGCCCACAAGAGGCTGTGATCAGAAGAATGTGTAGGATCCCTTGAAACTGGAGTTACAAACCATTGGGAAGTGCCAGAGAGAGGTTGGAGCTGAACCCAAGGTCCTCTACAAGAATGGCAAGTGCTTTTAACTGCTGAGCTATTACTCCAGTCCAAAGTCTGTCTTCTTGTATATATGTTTTGTTTGACAGAGTCTCACTATGTAGTCTTGCTGGCCTAGAACTCACTATATAATTCAGGATAGACTTGAACTCACAGATCTGCCTGCCAATTACTGGGATTAAAGGCGTGCATCACTATTTCTGGTTGAACCTCTATTTTTAAATAAGAAATCACTCTAAAGTTGCCATATAACTTATTCACTGAACCTGGTTTTATGATATAACTGTTCATATCACTAAGAAAGGAGGAAAAACTGTTGGAATCCTCATGCATTACTGGAGGGTGTGTAGATCTACACAGTTGCACTGAAAATCATTTATCATTCACCATTTCAATTAGCACACCCTAATAAATCTTAAAATGCATCAGTTCCTGTCTCAGGTATAGATCCAAACTAGTGTACACAAATGTTCACTAAACACATTGAAAGAACATTCACAAAATTATTTTGATGGTTTCAATTAGAAAACACCCAAATGTCAGTAAATATCCCAATGGAAACGAAATTGCAATTTTACAGTGAAATTCCATACAGTACTGAAAAACTAACTCTAGTTTCTATAACAAAATGGATCAATCCCACAGTTACAACTCAAAATAAAAACAGCAGACATTCTGCAAGTACATTTGTATAAAATTTAGAAACCATTTTATTCTTTTTTATTGATTTTTATTGAGCTCTACATTTTTCTCTGCTCCCCTCCCAAAATTTATTACATATACAGTGTTCTGCCTGCTTGTACGCCTGCAGGCCAGAAGAGGGCACCAGATCTCATTATAGATGCTGGTGAGTCACCATGTGGGGGCTAGGAATTGAACTCAGTACCTCTTGAAGAGCTGTCAGTGCTCTTAACCGCTGAGCCATCTCTCCAGCCTACAAAACTGGAAAGAGAAACAACTGAGGGAAGTTAAACAATTTTCTTGCGCAGATTCCACAGATAATTGGAATGTACACCTTTGATATCTACCTTTAAAACCCCTCCTTTAGCCCCTGTTTGAATCTAAGGCTGCCATTCTTCTGCCAGCAGTAGCAATAAATTCAACTAATCTAAATTTTAAAAAAAAAGTTAGAAACCAGACAAAGCTGTATGGGATAAAGGTCAGAAGAGCAGCTGCTTCGCAGGCAGATAACAGCTCTTGAGAGGTATAAAGCAGTTTCTAGACTGTTATCAACGTATTCTATCTTGCTCTAAATGCAATTACACATACTTGAATTTGTAAAACTCAAGGTATACGCTGCACTTAACATCTTAAAATGTGTGCTCTTACCTATACATATGTTGTATTTCAATAAAACTGTTCAACTTGGTATAATATAGGAAAAAATGGAAAATAAGAATGGGAAATATGAAAGGAAGAGCAGGAAAAATGCCAGGAATAGAGAATAGAGAACTTTAGTGGAATACTCTTTCTCACTGTGTAGTTGACAGCTAGCAAACAAGGGTAAAAGTGGGGAGGGAGGAAGTGAGGGAGGGAGGGGAGGGGAGGAGAGGAGAGGAGAGGAGAGGAGAGGAGGAGGGGAGGGGAGAGGAGGAAGGGAGGGGAGAAGAGGAGGGGATGAGGGGAGGAGGGGAGGGGAGAGGAGAGGAGAGGAGAAGAGAAGAGAAGAGAAGAGAAGAGAAGCGAAGCGAAGAGAAGAGAAGAGAAGAGAAGAGAAGAGAAGAGAAGAGAAGAGAAGAGAAGAGAAGGGAGGGATTATTCCAATATGTGCCAGTAAAATGCTGGAGTGGTAGGGAAAAATGGAGGGAATAGTGAGCTGAATATTCAGCAAGCCAGGATACTGAAATCATTTCAAATTACAATAAATAGTGCCCTGTACGTAAATTAATTGATGTATTGGTTAAAGTTAAAGAACTTGGAAATTGTTTTTTAAACATTTATTTGATTTAATTTGAAAATTTTGTACGTAGTTCTATATTTATATCATTTTTCACTACACTCTTTACCTTCCCTGACTCCTCTCTACTTGTCTGTGTTAGTTGTTGTTGTAATTAACTTGACAAAAGCTACAATCACCAAGGAAGAAAAACCTCAGTTGAGAAAATGCTCCCATCAGATCACCTGTAGGGAAGTATGCAGGGGATTTTCTTCACAGGGATTGACAGAGAAGGGCACAGTCTAATATGGTACCATCCCTGGATAAGTGGTACTGGCATATAAGAAAGGTAGCTTTGCAAACCAGGAGGAAGGAACCAGTAAGCAGCTTTTGTTTATGGCATCTGGTTCAGTTCCTCCCTCCAGGTTCCTGCCTTGAGTTATTTCCCTGAGTTCAGTCCTGACTTCAGTGATGGAGTGGAACCTGAGAGTTGTAAGATGAATTAAAAACCTTTCCTCTTCAAGTTGCTTTTGGTCATGATCTTTCTTGCAGTAATATAAAACAAACTAAGATACCTCTCCATCTCAAATTCATGACTTCTTCAACTATTATTATGTATGTAATTTATATATTATATATAATATTATATATTACATTTACTGTTGCCCATGTATAATGTGTTGAGGGCCGATCATTTGAGACTGGATATCCTATCAAGTGGCTCATCCCTGGAGAAAACCGACTATCTCCATTAATAGCCTGTAGCTATTAATCTAAGGATAGGTTCTTGTGCAGTTTCTTCCATCCTTGTTGGTATGTCAACAGGTGCTGTCATTGTGCAGATCTAGCATAGGCAAGACTGTCAGGTGTGCTGATCCCTGTCATACATAGAAGACACTATCATGCACTAGATTTCCTAGTACTCTGTTTATTACAATCTTTCTGCCCCACGTTCTGTGAAGTTCTCTGATACTTGGGGGTAAGGATTGTGTTGTAGATGAGTTATATTTTAAAAACAACTTTAGTTGCACAATATTCACAAGAAAAAAAACATTTAAAATGAGATGGTACATTATGACTGAAACATGTGGAAAATATATACCAAGTCAGCAGTAGCCAGAAGAAAACTAGTATAAGGCAAAATAATTTTTTTGTTTTATTTTGTTGTTGCTTTGTTTTTTCGAGACAGGGTTTCCCAGTAACTATGGAGCCAGTCTTGGAACTCCAGTGTGGATCAGGCTGGCCTCTAACTCACAAAGATCTACCTGCCTCTGCTTCCCAAATGCTGGGATTAAAGTTGTACAACACCACTGCCCAGACTGGCAAATAAAATTTAAGAGAAAATATGCTAAAAAAGGATAAAATGAAAAACCCACCAAAAATAGAGCTACACACATATATGAATAAGCCTAATAACACACATATGCATACCTACTAATACAGCTTGAAGGTACAGAAACACTGGCTATATCCATCTGTCTAAGCTACTTTTCTATTTTTGTGAAAAGACATCATGACCAAGATAACTTACAAAAAAAAGAGTTTAAAGGCATAGGAGGATGGGATTCCAGTTTCAAAGGGTCAGAATCCATGACACTCACAGCAGGGAGTACAAAAGCAAGTAGGCAGAGCCACAGCAGCTGCTCAGAGGTTAAGTCTTTCCTCCACAAGCGCAAGGCCAAGAGAGCTAACTGAGAATGTCTCGGACATTTTGAAATCTCAAAGTTTGCTCCCAGTGACACACTTCTTCCAAAAAGGCCATACCTCTGAATGTTTCTCAAACAATTCCACCAACTGGGAACCGAATAATCAACATATGATCATATGGGGGATGCATGGGGCATTCCCACTCAAGCCACCAAACCATCTGACCTCCAGAATTTCAGAGGTGAGAGACTTGGGAAGTAGTAATAATATCCTGACTAATTCACTAATTACTTAGTTCAAATGAATGATTTTTCTTTTATTTACACACAAAAATCCTTTTATTAAGGTAAACTATTATCATCTTAATAGTTCAGAAAATACTAATCTAAAAATTTGAATTATTTTTCTATGTCTCCAGGAGCTCACATGAAATGTTTCATCAGACCTTCCTGGCATCCAACTTAAGGAATTATCAGACACCTCTATGGCTAGCATTCTATCATTCACCCAAATCATATCTTATTCCCTTCTTCATGGTTTTTTTTTATCTTCTATCTCCTGGAAGAGATTTTTTTTTGAGCTAAGTGTTTTTATTTATTTTGTAGTCCCGAGAAAATGCTTTCATCATCTCTTATTTACTGAAGAAAATTATGGTAGCTTTTAAATTAACCATGAAAATAAGATATAAAAAAAAAGACTAAGTAGGAGGCAGTAATGGGTTTAATACTGGAAAACATTAGTTATTATGATTTTCCTGTTTTTCCCATCACTGGCTTTGAAGAAAATTGGGAGGAACTTTTGATCTTCTGTGTTTTCCAAGAAATATGTGCACTGTTAGATTTCGGTAAACAGAAGGACAGAACCATAAAACTCAAATCAAATGACTCAGCCACACCTCATTAAAATATTTATATACTTAGTAGAAGACAGATGACTCACATTTTATCTTTTATCCCACATTTCTGAATATCTTAAGATAGATAAAACAGTACAAAATACTAAATTATATATTGCATGATGTAGCTTTCTTGATAGTTTATCTACTGTCACTTACAGACCACACAGCCACATAGTTTGAGATCCTCAATCTGTCTTGGAATCTTCAGTGACTTTATGGCAAAAATTTAGAAAGGAAAATGTGTGAATTTTAGAAATGGCATTTTTTTCTAGTAATTTTGACCAGATAGACACTTGACCTATATAAACCACAACCAAAAAATTTGTCCCTCCTATCCCTTGTAAATTGCAAATTCTATTTATCTCATGGAAATTTTTTTCTTAGTAGAAATAGTTATTTAAAGATGAAAGTAGTTATTTCTAGGGATCTGACTTGAAATTCTCTGGGAAAGGGCTTTAAGCATCAGAACATTATGTGTTCAGGAAGAATCTGTTCTGCAAGTGTGTATACATACTAAGTGTTGGCCAGCGAGTCTGACATATGGGAGCTGTTCTTGAATACAAACCTCAAGGATGAAGATGTGTGAAAAATACAGACAGACAGGAAATTGTTACAATATTAGAAACAAATATTTAAACAGAAGTAGATGTAACACAGTATTTTTCAAGTGCTGAAAGAAACCAATTATAAAACAATCCAATTATCAATGAAAATACTTACAAGGAAGGAAAAGAAAATCAAGACGTGGATAGTTGAATGAAAATACAGGGAATTTATCTCCAGCAGAAATAAAATGGGGAATTATAGGACATTCTTTTTGTTTGTTTGTTTTCCTTTTATCGAGAATAGTTTTTTTTTCCTCTCACATAATATATCCTGATTACAGTTTCTTCTCACTCAACTCTTCCCATTCCCTCCACCACTCCCCTGCTTTCCAGACCCACTATCTTTCTGCTTCTCATTATAAAACAAACAGGCTTTTGTTTTATACAAAACAAATAAAAATATATAAACAAATATATAAACAAATAAAAATAGTAAGATAAAAGAAAAACTATTACAACAGAGTTGGACAAGACAAACAAACAGAAGGAAAAGAGATCAAGAGAAGACACAAGAATCAGAGACCCAGTTATTCACACAATCAGGAATCCCATAAAAGCACTAAACTGAAAGCTGTACTATATATGCAGAGGACCTTGTGTAGATCTGTGTAGACCCTGTGCATGCTACATATAAACTCTATGATCATGTTGATTTAGAGGGCCCTGTTTTCTTGCTGTCATCCATACCATCTGGCCCTTATTCTTTTCCCTGAGCCCTGAGGGGAGGGACTTATTGAAGACATCCCTTTCAGGGCTGAGTGTTCTGAGGTCTCTCACTCTGCATAATGTGTGTGCATCTCTGTATTTGTTCTCATTTGCAGGAGGAAGCTTCCCTGATAATAGCTGAGCAAGGCACTGATCTATGAGTATAGCAGAACATCACTAGGAATTATTTCATCATTACTTTTTTTAGAACAGTAGTATTTTGTTTTACCCCATGTCCCTGCCTGGCTATGTAGTCTCTGGTACTTTGTTAGCCAAGCAGTGTCAAAAATGGGTTCCATCTCATTGAGTGAGACTTAAATCAAATCAGATGTTGATAGATTGGTTATTTCCATAAGCTTTATGCCACCATATGGCCTAGCATATTTTGCAGCCAGAACACCAAATGTTTGTGGCTGGCTAGGTGTTTACATTTCACTTTTGGTAGTTTGCAGAGTACCTTCCTGTACCAAAGAAGTTTGACAATAACTGAGCTGTTTGGTGATTCCTATAGGACCCCTTAGGCCAACAACTCAATTGGATGTAACCCAACCCCAGTGCTGAAAGCTTTATTTGATGAGAATAGACGGATAGTTGGGATTCTGTCTTCTCCATTATTTGGCAATTTAATTTTTATCACCTTCATATGTGTATACATATTACAGAGCTTTTCCTGTATTGGGTTTTTATACTGCCCCTCAAATAATCCTGAATTTTAGCTGTCTCTCCCCATCTTTCCTCCCTTAACCCCTCTCCCTTCCCCATTTGATCCTCCTGTTCCAGCCCCATCACCATCCATCCTTAACTATCTAGTCATTTCCCTTTACTAACAAGAACTATCTCTACCCTCTAGTTCCTTATTCTATACATAATCCGTGGTGCTACAGATTCCAGCTTGGTTGTCACTGACTTAACTAGTACATACAGGTAAATAAATATATACCATATTTGTCTTTCTGGCTCTGGGATACCTAACTCAGGTTGGTTTTTTTCTAGTTCTATCCATTTGCCTGCAAATATCATAATGTAATTTTTAAATGGCTGAGTAATGCTACATTATGTAAATATTATATAAATGTACTGCATTTTCTTTATCCATTCTTCTGCTGAGGAATATCTAGATTGTTTCCAGTTTCTGGCTATTGTGAATATAATAGCAATGAACATGATTAAGCAAGTATCTATGTGGTAGGGTGAAACTTCCTTGAGGTATGTCCAAGAGCGGTATAAATGAGTCTTGTGGTAGACTGATTTCCAGTTTTCTGAGAAACTGCCACACTGACTTCCAAAGCGGCTGTACCAGTTTTCACTCTCACCAGCAATGAATAAGTGTTCTGCTTACTCCACATCCTCTCCAGCATGAGCTGTCACTTGTTTCATTGCTCTAAACCATTTGACAGGTGTAAGATGAAATCTCAGCATTGTTTTCACTTGCATTTCTCTGAGAGATAAGGATTTTGAACATTTCTTTAAGTTTTTCTCAACCATTTGAGTTTCCTCTGTTGAGAATTCTCTGATCTGTACCCTATTTTTAGTTGTGTTATCTGTTTTATTGATGTCTAGTCTTAAAATTTTCTTGGGAATATGGATGTTGTGTTCTCTATACTGCTTCCTGCTGAATATGGATGAAGGCATCTTTAGGGTCCCTAAGAAAATGTGACATAATTCCAAGTCCTGGGAAGACCAGCTATAACCTTTGTTGATAGATATCACCTGTCAAGTTTCAGGAGGTCTCCCCTGATCAAACCAGGATTATTAACCTGGAACAAATCCACAGTCTCTTGTTTCTTGTGGAAACAAAGGCAAAACCTCTTCTCCAAAGCATTTTTAACTTCTATTTGACAAATACATGTTTTGACTTCCATTCTTACAATATCTAGGCAAGTTTATTCCAGCTGTTCTTTCAATCCCGTGTCTCTTAGCAGCTGTCATTTGCTTATCAACAAACAACAAAGTCAAAATCAACTCAATAATGTGTAGGATCTAGACCCCCTGTATATTTCCCATCTTACATGGCTTTTATCTTTTATATTCTTTTATATTACTCTTTAAAGACTCTATTATTTTTTTAACTATTTCTTTCTTTCTGTGACTACCTATACCCATCTTTCTTAAGTCTACACACTTGTTAAACACACAGAAACCTGTTTAGAAGTTTTCTGTCTGGACCTCTTTTACTGCATATCTTTTAGCCTTTTTTGACTGCAGGAGCAAATGTTAGACTGCTAAGCTACACCTGGATCCTCCTAGCCGCTTTGGTACCTAGCTCTGCCCACTTGATTGAGAACTACATTAAACCTTTCTAGCCATGGAAGCTGGTACCTGCATTGCCACAAGCAGTTTTTATTTAGTCTACCATTTCTAGTTTCTATTTAGCACTGCTGGCTGAACAGCAGTGCCTCTAAAAGGAGCTATGTCCTTTTTTTCTCTTCTTCTTCCAGCTTTCTTAGGACCTACATGGAAATTCAGTCCCACGTTGGTATGCCAAAGTGTTGGTTGTTCTTTACTCTTTTGCCCTTTGGCCTTTTGGCGTGCCCACAACTTAAATTATCCCATCTATCTTTTGCCTCTGGGCTTTTAGCTGCCTCTATCTCTGTGTACCTTTCTTTAATTCTTATTCCGTGTCTTCCTATGTAGCTGTGTGGCTGGCCCCTCAAGTCTTCCCCTTCTTCTTCCCATATTTCTCCTCCTATTTATTCTCTCTTTCTCACAGCCCTGCCTATCTTTTCTCCTGCCTCAATATTGACCATTTAGCTCTTTATTAGACCATTAGGTGTATTATACATGCAAAGAATCACAGCTTCATAGAGTTAAACAAATGCAACATATCTTTCCATCACTAAAAACAAATGTTCACTGCATAAAGCAAATGTAACACATCTTAAAATAATATTCTCAACAAGATTTCTTTATATATTTTGCTTATTAGCTATCTATTAGTTGTGTAGTTGGTAAAAAGCTTTTCTCATTCTGTAAGCTGCCCTTTTGTCTGGTTGACAGTGTCCTGTAAGCAAAGGACACTGAAGACAGAGCTTCTCTGTCTCATGAGGTTCCATTTTTTATTTGTAGATCATAGTGCCTGTACTAATGGTACTGTGTTCAGAAAGTCTTTTCCTGTGCCAATGAGTTCAAAGCTATTTCTTACTTTTTTATATCAGGTTTAGTGTCTCTGGTTTTATGTTGAGGTCTTTGATTTATTTGGAGTTGAGTGTTGTACAGGATAATAAATACATTTCTAGTTTGATTCCTCTACATGCAGCCATTCAGTTTGGCCAGTATTGTTGGAACATTATATGTTTTGCAGTGTGTATTGCTGGAGTCTTCATATAAAATCTAATCCCCATTCCCATCCCCAGATGCACAGCAAACCACTGGATGCGGTCACACCCATCCCCCTGCCTAGATACCTGGATCAATAGGCTAGCCTTTGGAATGTTCTGATTTTTGGAACGTTATACTAACCTGGTAAATATCTAGTAGCCCAATCATAATTCCAGAGGTAACCATTTATATGACTAACAAACATCTAGTTGACCCCTCACCTATCCAATAACATGCCCTTGTCAAGGTCATTGATGTCCTCAACTTTGCTAAATCTAGTGGTCAATTCTCAGTCCTGCTCTTATTTCACCTAAGCAGAATTTCAGCA
This sequence comes from Ondatra zibethicus, assembly GCA_004026605.1. Classification (NCBI taxonomy): domain Eukaryota; kingdom Metazoa; phylum Chordata; class Mammalia; order Rodentia; family Cricetidae; genus Ondatra; species Ondatra zibethicus. The sequence continues at coordinate 42,951 of PVIU01013494.1, read as the reverse complement.
TATTGATCATCCCTACAAGCATTTCTTCATCCCCAGAGTCTTCTCTAACTCATTAGTTGCTTTTTCTTACTCTGATAAATTCTTCATCCTCTGACATTAGATGCCTTTGGTGTCAGCCCTCAGACCTCATCTCTTAAACATCTGCATTGATATTTAATGAAGATATTTCTTCTAATTCTGTAACTTTAACACTTCTAATATCATAACTTTAATGATGATTTTTATATTTATATTTCTAGTTTGAGCATAACTTCTGAATCTCATGTTTAAATAACTGTTGCTTACTTAACATCTTCATTTAAGTATGAAGCCACAAATATTTCAATCTGAAAAATAAGAAGTTGAAATCCTGGTATTTCTCACTCTAATCCTGTTTCTCCTGCCTTCTTGTTCATTTCAAGTAAATGACCAGCTGAAGCTTCTAGTTGCCCAAAATAAAAATTTGTAGTCATCTTTGAATCTTCTCTTTTTCCTATACCTCAGATTCACTATATCATCAAAATATACCAGCTCTAAAATATTCATTAATTCAGAATTATTCCCTGTTGCTTCCTTTGCTACTACCAGTCTCCAAGGAGACAACATCATCTTGCCTGGATGACTATGAGAGCTAACAAACTGTTTTTGACTGTCCTCAGCATAGAGACAAAACTATCTTTCAAAATGTATATTAGACTATATTCTTCTACTACTCAAAACATCCAGTTGTACCCCACTTCGTAAAGAACCAAGTCCATACAGTGGCTTGAAAGGCTTCTCACCAGACTCATGCCACTTCTTAATCATCTCTCACCACTGTCCCTTGTTCACTTTTCTCCAAGTTTTCTGCCTCCTTTCTGTTCTTTTGTGTTCTTTCTTTCAAGCCTTTACCTTTGTTCTTACCTGAATCGCTCATCCCTCCCATGTCCATGTGATTCTTTCCCTCACCTTCTTTTTTAGTCAGGGTTCTCTAGAATAACAAAATCTCTCTTTTTGTCTTCGTCTCTGTGTGTGTGCACATGTGCGTGCCTGTGTGCATGTGTGATGAGTGTGGTGTGATTTATTAGAATGGCTTACAGTTTGTGGTCCAGCTAATTCAACAATGATGGCCTTTGTACAGAAGGTCTAAGAATCCAGTAATTGTTCAGCTTGTGAAGCTGGATGTCTCAGGTTGTCTTCATAATAAGGCAGAATCCCAAACAAATGGGCTTAATGCTAATGAAGGAATGGACTAGAGGACAGAAGGAAGCAGGTAAACAGGAAGCACTTCCCTCTTCTATGTCCTATATATATAAGTATCGTAAGGACAGAGGCCGCTTGTTTCATTCCCAGCTGCTCAGCCCCGAAATAATCACACGGAAACTGTTTTATTTAAATCACTGCTTAGCCCATTAGATTTAGCTTCTTGTTGACTAACTCTTATATTAATTTAACCCATTTCTATTAATCTGTATATCGCCACTTGGCTGTGGCTTAGCAGGTAAAATTCCCAGCATCTGTCTCCAGCAGCTCCATGGCTTCTCTCTGACTATGTCCTTCTTTCTCCCAGCATTCAGGCTAGCTTTCCCTGCCTACCTGAGTTCTACCTTGCTATAGGTCCAAAGCAGCTTCTTTATTCATTAATGATAATCACAGCACACAGAGGGGACTCCCACATTATATGGGTTTCCATCAGAAGGTGTGGATCAGGTTAGAGGCATGTCTTCCTACTTCAAAAATCTAGATTAGAAGTGAATCTTCTCACTTTAAAAGGTCCAACTAAGCAAAAATTAAAACATAAATAAATAAAAATCCCTCACAGGTGTGGCCAGCCCTTTTGGGTTTTAGTTAATTTCAGGCCAAGAATAACCATCACTTCCTTTAGTCTTTGCTCACAAGTCACCTTGCTGGAAAGAGTGGCTAAATTGCTAGAATAAAAGTCAACAGGGAATCTGGAACTCCTTTGCTTTTTAACTGATTTATTCTTCTTCGAACCTTCTAATACATTATAGTACACATGTGTGTACAGATGTATAGCAATTGTTCATTAAAATACAAATGTTATAAAGAATGATTTTCCCTGTTGTATTCTGTCTGTCTTCTCCGGTGTCTAGGATAAGGCCTGACACAGAATCCTCTGAGTATTTGCTCAGCAAATGAGTATACTGTAAGCATGGCTTGTAATATCTCATCAGCAATTAAAGAAAACATCTATAGGAAAATGAATAGTTGGATTAATCATCAGGTAATTATCCACTGCTACTAAATGAGGAAGCAATTTTAAGATGTCAGCAGCATAAATGGCCTAAATCCTCTCTGCTCTTCCTCAGAGAACTGAATCTCTGCGTGATCATTAGCTTCTCTCAATGCCTCAATAAATTTGATAACAGTCTTCAGTAGGAGAATAGTTACAACTCCAGCTCACTCAGTTCCTGACTTCATTGTTTTACTTTGTATGCTTAAAGGAACACACACACAATGTAAAGACAAACACTGCTTACCTCTTGAGGAATCTAGTCAATTAGAACTCTACATAGCAATCCTAGGGAAATTTATCCCCCTAATTATTATCTGCTGTACTGTGGATTTTATTTTTACACAACACAGAGCAAATGAAATAGCAACTGTTCCATTGACTCTACAGAAAAATTAAAATTATACTTTTATGTGTGTGTGTGTGCACCTGTATGGGGGTCAGGAGCAATGTGGGAATCAGTTCCCTACTCCTCCATGTGGGTTCTAGGAACTGAACTCAGGTCATCAGGCTCAGTGACTGAACTGTGCCACTTGCCCTAAAGAGATGATTTAAGTCTCTTGCCAACCCAAAATGGCTCCCTTAATGTAGATATCTTCTTCCCTGCCCCTATATCCACCTTTCCTCCATCTCAACCCTCCCACTCCCCCAAGCTCTCCCCAATCCTTCCCTTCTCCCTTCTCACTCCCCCTCTCCATTCCCCCCCACCATGCTCCCAACTTTTGCCCAGTGATCTTGTCTGCTTCCAAATTCCAGGAGGATCTATATATGTTTTTCTTTGGGTTCACCTTGTTATTTGGCTTCTCTAGGCTTGTGAACTATAGGCTCAATAGTCCTTTGTTTATGGCTAGAGTCCACTAATGAGTGAGTACATACCATATTCATCTTTTTGGGTCTGGGTTATCTCACTCAGGATAGTGTTTTCTATTTCCATCCATTTGCATGCAAAATTGAAGATGTCATTGTTTTTTACCTCTGAGTAGTACTCTAATGTGTATATGCGCCACACTTTCTTTATCCATTCTTCCATTGAGGGCCATCTAGGTTGTTTCCAGGTTCTGGCTATTACAAATAATGCTGCTATGAACATAGTTGAACAAATAGCTCTAGAGGGGATCCCAGGTATCCACGGGGATGTCCCCAGCTAGGTCCTTGGGCAGCAGAGGAGAGGGTGCCTGAACTGGCCTTGTCCCATAATCACACTGATGATTATCTTGAATATCACCATTCCGTGATGGATGGAGATAGAGATAGAGACCCACATCAGAGTACTGGACTGAGCTCCCAAGTCCAGTTGAAGAGCAGAAGGAGGGAGATGATGAGTAAGGAAGTCAGGACCACAAGGGGTTGGTCCACCCACTGAGACAGTGTGCCTGATCTAATGGGAGCTCACCAAATCCAGCTGGACTGGGACTGAAGGAGCATGTGCTCAAACCGGACTCTCTGAACGTGGCTGACTGAGAAGCCATCGATAATGGCACTGGGACTTGTGTCTACTGCATGTACTGGCTTTTTGGGACCCTAGTCTATTTGGATGCACACCTTCCTAGGCCTGGATGGAGGGGGAGGGCCTTGGACTTCCCACAGGGCAGGGTACCCTGCCCTCTCCTAAGGCTGGAGGGGGAGGGAGGAGAGGGAGTGAGGGAGCGGGAGGGGAATGGAAGGAGGGGAGGAAGTGGAAATTTTTGAATGGAAAAGAAATAAAAAAATAAATACACTGGAAAAAAGGAGAAGATTTAAAAGAAAACTTTCAATGATGACTTGCCAACCAAAGCAGCCAGGGCTACACAAATTTATCAGTCTGTTTAACTATAATGGTTTGCTTCTGGTTAAAGGAGTAAAGCTGATGATTTTATAGAATCTCAAAGACAAAGTCTGCTTTTTCTCTCTTATACATTATCTCACTACTCAAAATCTCTAAGATCTTATTTGATTTTTATTAATATAGGAACATAAGGATCTTTATTTCTGAAAAGAAATTTAACAGAGACAGGCTAGCCTTGAAAATGCTGAGTAGTCAAGGAGGGCTTTAAACTTATGAAGCTTCTGCCCTTCCCCCCAAATGCTGGGACTGCAGGCAGGCACCTCCATGCCCTGTGCTTATGTTGAGAAGATCAATCCAGGGCTTCATACACACTAGGCAGAGCCTCTAAAAACTGGGATACATCCCCAGCTTCGGAACAAATTCTTACAGCCTTCTTGTAGAACAGTCTCTGTATTTGCTGTCTAGTTACTTGCTATCAGATGTGCCCATTCTTTGCTACTGACCTGAACAAAGAGCTGCTTATGCAGCACATATAAAAGATTATTCATACCTAAAACACAAACGCGGCACACTCAGAACACACACTGTGAACTTTCGGAACATGTCATTGGAAAACAAATAACAGGTTGATGGTGGGGAGAAGGTTGGGCTCACATCAGCCAGGTGTAGGCTTTATTTCTTTCCTCTTAGAGGGACACAGAGGATGAATAGAAAGGTAGGCAGGTGTTACTGATGCTCCCCAAACAAATCCCTGTTCTGACATCAAACAGGAGGTAGCCGATGCAAACTTGGAATTTCTGCTTTTGGCTTGTGAGTTGTCTTCGTCATTACTCATCCTTCATAGTTTTTCCAGGTTTTGTGGTTTCCTAATGCTATCTCTCCACCCATCCAGGAAGGGTAACATGAACTTATATTCACAAATTTCTATACTTTTCTTACGTATATGTTACTCTCACCCAGTACTAGTTGGTAAATATCCACTATACTTATGCTGTTCATGAGATACTGAGCATCTTGTAGTGAATGTTTGAACATGACTTCTGTCCTTGTAAAGATTTACAACAAAATTAGGAGAGGGACAATAAGTGACACCGAAGAGTGAGTATTTTGATAAATACTGTGAAAAAATGGGCAAGTTTACTGAGGAAGTCATGATTAAACCAAGTTTTTAAAAATGGCTAACAATACTCAAATATTAGTATCTTCATGTAAAAAGAATACTTGATGCTTCTTCAACTTTAAGCCTAACACAGATACCTGGGTAAGAATAAATAAGTTTCTCCCCATCTGTACCTTGTGCAGAATGTCCTATAATGGTACATGAAGACACAGAGATAGAACAAGCTGAGATTCCTAAAGTGACCTCTATTTTATGAATTTTACACTATCCATCACGTTGAAAAAGATCGAAGTGGGCTTGCACTATACCTACACACATCACTGATGGGAAAATGGGACATTAATGTATACTCAGTCTATGAGTTTTTGTTCCAACAATAAAGAAATTATTCATAGATTTGTTTTTCATTCACTTTATAAATTAGCTTAATATCAAAAGACATTTCCAGGGTCTGGAGAGATGGTTCAGCAATTAAGAATCCTTGCTATTGTTCCAGATGATTCAACACACATATGGCAGCTCACAGCTGTCTGTAACTCCAGCACCAGGGTATCCTGTGCTGTCTTCTGGACTCTACAAGGTACAGGCATGCTTGAGGCACACACACATAAAAAATAATAATTTGGTAAAAAAAAAAGCTTTCAAACTTACCCAGTTAGTTATATGCAAAAACTAAAGCATTTTACTTTGATACTGAGTTCACTGAAAATACAGTTTGCAATATAAGAAGACATAGTATCAAAAAGAATGTGAAGCAAAGACTGGATGTTGAGATAGAAAACAGCTGGATGCTTTGGAACTTTTATTCCATTTTCTGTTTTATAGTAGGGCTAAGTTGGTGAAATAATTTTTATGATTAGAGCTGTAATTAAGTTAAAGAGAAAAGATAAGGGAGGTCAAGAATATGGTTAAATGAATATCAAAAACATTAAAGCTCTCCCTTTACGGTGTGTGCATACATGCATTCATATGTGTTCATGTGTATATGTGTGTGCAGTATGTGCATATGCATGTGTGTGTTTGTGTGTGTTACCCAATATGCATTCAAGCTACAACCACTAACAGTTAACATTTTGTATTACTGGTAGAAATTAATAAAAATGATGGAAATTGCTTGGAAAAATAAACATATATGGACTGCTAAGAACTAGTAAACACTATAGACTGTTGCAGCTGATTAACTTTAGCAAAAAGTTACCATTATATACCTTTTTTTTGGGGGGGTGGTTCTGTAGGGAGTTTTGACCTCATAGGCAGTGACCCAAGCTGTGATTTACTCTAAGTGGGATGAGAAATAATTTGTGAGTTATAACACTTTGCTAACAATCTTTTGACGAATGCTAAATGGGTCCTTGTATCAAGCATATGATGAAGTCATTGGTGGGAGATGAGTGAGGATGCTTTGCTTTACAAATATGGAGCTGTTATCTCAAAAAAAATTTCTGTGTTTCAGGGAAGCAGGACTCAAACCTGTTCTAGCTGATAAGGTTTATGTGTGGATTAGCAGAACCTTTTGGCTAATCTGACAAACCCATTGAATGCTCTCCACATATGCTCATTTACTCAGAATGTTTTTATTTTACAATTTCAAGAAACTCACTGACTTTCATGAATGCTATTCAGACACCTACTACAGTGCCATAAGTAAGCAAAAAATGGTGATCTAGTGTGGTGCAGTACAATGATGAGATATTGAACTAAGTGATCTCCAAGCCAGTGGAACATAAACCTCATCAGGAAAGAATTCAAGAAGACTAAAGTCTGACTGAATTATTTCATAAACTTGTTAAGGACTATTATGGATCTTTTGCATATTTGATATCTATTACAATGAAATAAATTAAACTATATGCATAACTGAGTCCACTAGGTATTTAAGTCTTTGCCTTGTCATTTTATCTCCAGTAAAGATGTCCCTGAGCTTTGTGATTTATGATGTAGTGACTTCATTGCAAGGCAATATTATGTGATATAAATTGAGAGTTTTAATTTTATGAGTGATCACAGCAGCAATAGTAACTGCAGACGACCACATCTAGGAAAAAAACAACCCTTAGTTTTAGCTTACAAGGATTATTCTATCTAAATATAGAGTTTATTTATGATTTGATAAGATGAAAAACTGAGACATATAATTATGACATATTAAAATCTACCACTTAACTTACAATTTTATTTTTAGATGTAATGAAATGTGAAATATATAAAGTACAACATAACCTCTGCCTTCAAAATATTCTGTTTACTTAAAGAGGCAATGAACACACTAAAAATTTAAAACATAAGAGAATAAAATTATATTTTAACATATTTTCAAAAGAAATCCACTTTGAAAGAGCCTAATCATAGCATTCATTGCTTACCACTAAAGGTTATGTTCTTAGGAGGAAACAGCTTCTGTTGTGACCTCTTTATGGGATTGCCATGGAAGGAAAGCCTATCTCGGGCAGAAAAAAATGTGTTCACATTTATTGTTGGTCAAATAAAAAAATGTAGTTGATATTATGCTTTGAATACCTGCTTGGTTAGGCTAAATATTTTGTGTGTGTGCAGCCCTACGTGGAGGGGGGAGTAAAGAAGACTGACAGTGTGAAACAATGAGTCAGAACTTACTTGTTAGTTCTGCTTACTGTTCCCTTAGGCTGTAGATCCTGGCATCTATGTTAGCAACACTGGCGTTGACTTCCTTCATTCTGAGGTGGCAGTCTGTTCTGCCAGACTGGCTCTTTGTGTAATAGAGCAGATGGGTCCCTGTCAACAAATCCAGTGCTCCTCCTGAGTCCTGCCATGCTTACATCTCCTAACCACTCTTGAAGATACCTAAAATATTATAGCTTTAAATGTGTACCTTAAAGATGTATTGAGGCCATTAAATTATTCTTGAAATTATTTTTGACATGACAAGTCGCTCTGAAAACAACTCTGTGATGTCACTGTTGCTATGAAAGCTAATGAAAAAAAGGTAAGGGAGGATGAGTGGGAAGCAGACACTGTGGGATGGAAAGAAAGTGCTAAAGGGACAAAGGTGGCCAAGATCACACTTTCAGAACTTGTCTCAACTGCTGATACTATATTCTGTTGGCTCTGGACCCTGACTTGGTGCTCACCATTGCTTCATCATTGGTAAAGCCACCCACCTGTCAATGCAACGTATTCATGTTAGAACAAAGCATCTTTAATCACTGATTTGTATCTCTTATTATAATTGTGGAACAGGCCATGTGGCCTCTATGAGGGTAACTTGTGTAATTACATTACTTCTATACCACTCTCTTTAAGTAATATCAACAGGTCATCATCTCTTCACACAAAAATTGTCACAGAAATACAGAATCTTCAGAATAAAGGAATTTTCATGCTACTGTTGCATTAATGCCTACTTCATAATTCCCTTTAAGAGTTTTTTATCCAGCAGAAACAGTTGCTTATGGCAAAACTCACAATCTTTAGAAAAAGAAATAGTTATTTCTATCATCTTTGTTCTTGAACAGAAGAAAACCTGTATGTAGTAATAGTGAAATCTAAATAATAGCTAATATTTTTTACTTTAATCTGAAAATAATCTATGTTATCAACAGAAACTATGGAAGTCAAGAAGGTGTATACAGGACTGGGCTACAGCTCAGTAGTAGACTGTATGCTTAGCATGCACAAAGTACTGGATTCATTTTCCAGCACTCAAAAAGAAAAATAAGGATAACCTGCTCAATGAATTTCTGAAGGAATTAATATATCTCTTTTTTTAAACATTTTATTTATTTATTTATTTATTGCTTTATAAATAATACCATTCAAAATTTCCACCTGCTCCCCTCCTCCCATTTCCCTCCCACTCCCCCACACACCCTCCCCTCTCCCCCTCAGGTCCTAAGAGAGGGCAGGGTACCCTGCCCTGTGGGAAGTCCAAGGCCATCCCCCCTCCATCCAGGCCTAGGAAGGTGTGCATCCAAACAGACTAGGATTCCCAAAAAGACAGTACATACACATACAGTAGAATCAAATCCCAGTGCCATTATCATTGGCTTCTCAGTCAGCCCCCATTGTCAGCCACATTCAGAGAATCCGGATTGATTACCTGTTCGTTCAGTCCCAGTCCAGCTGGCCTTGGTGAGCTCCCATTAGATCAGGCACACCATCTCAATGGGTGGGTGGATGAACCCCTCGCGGTCCTGACTTCCTTGTTCATCTTCTCCCTCTTTCTCCTCTTCAACTGGACCTTGGGAGCTCAGTCCAGTGCTATAATATGGGTCTCCATCTCTATCTCCATCCATCACCCGATGAAGATTCTATGATGATATTTGAAATAATCATCAGTGTGATTATGGGGCAAGGCCAGTTCAGGCACCCTCTCCTCTGCTGCCCAAGGACCTAGCTGGGGACATCCCCTTGGAAACCTGGGAACCCCTCTAGAGCAAAGTCTCTTGCCAACCCTAAAATGGCTCCCTTAATTAAGATATCTTCTTCCCTGCTCCTAAATCCACCCTTCCTCCATCTCAACCATCCCACTCCCCCAAGCTCTCCCCAATCCTCCCCTTCTCCCTTCTATCTCCCCATCTCCCCTGCCCTCCACCCTACCCCCATCCCACCCCCACCCCCATGCTCCCAACTTTTGCCCAGCAATCTTGTCTGCTTCCAATTTCCAGGAGGATCTATATATGTTTTTCTTTGGGCTCACCTTATTATTTACCTTCTCTAGGATCACGAACTATAGGCTCAATGTCCTTTGTTATGGCTAGAATCCACTAATGAGTGAGTACTTACCATATTCCTCTTTTTTGGGTCTGGGTTAACTCACTCAGTACAGTGTTTTCTATTTCCATCCATTTGAATGCAAAATTCAAGATGTCATTGTTTTTTGCCGCTGAGTAGTATTCTAATGTGTATATATTCCATATTTTCTTTATCCATTTTTCCATTGAGGGGCACCTAGGTTGTTTCCAGGTTCTGGCTATTACAAATAGTGCTGCTATGAACATAGTTGAACAAATGCTTTTGTGGTATGATTGGGCATCCCTTGGGTATATTCCCAAGAGTGGATGTGCTGGATCCTGAGGTAGGTTGACTCCCAATTTCCTGAGAAACCACCACACTGATTTCCAAAGTGATTGCACAAGTTTGCATTCCCCCCAGCAATGGATGAGTGTTCCCCTTACTCCACATCCTCTCCAGCATAGGTTGTCATTGGTGTTTTTGATTTTAGTCATTCTGACAGGTGTAAGGTGCTATCTCAAGTTGTTTTGATTTGCATTTCCCTAATTGCTAAGGAAGTTGAACATGACCTTAAGTACATTTTGGCCATTCAAACTCCTTCTGTTGAGAATTCTCTGTTCAGTTCAGTACCCCATTTCTAATTGGGTTATTCAGAATTTTAATGTATAGTTTCTTGAGTTATTTATATATTTTGGAGATCAGACCTTTTCTGATGTGGGGTTGGTGAAGATCTTCTCCCATTCAGTAGATTGCCTTTTTGTCTTAATAACAGCGTCCTTTGCTTTACAGAAGCTTCTTAGTTTCAGGAGGTACCATTATTCATTGTTGCTTTTATTGTCTGTGCTACTGGGGTTATACGTAGGAAGTAGTCTCCTGTGCCCATCTGTTGTAGACTACTTCCCACTTTCTCTTCTATCAGGTTCAGTGTGGACAGATTTATATTGAGGTCTGTAATCCATTTGGACTTGAGTTTTGTGCATGGTGATAGGCATGGATCTATTCATTCTTTTACAGGTTGGCATCCAGTTATGCCAGCACCATTTGTTAAAGATGCTTTCTTTATTCCATTGTATAATTTTAGCTCCTTTGTCCAAAATCAGGTGTTCATAGGTTTGTGGGTTAATGTCTGGGTCTTTGATTCGATTCCATTGGTCAACATCTCTGTTTTTATGCAAATACCAAGCAGTTTTCATTACTGTAGCTCTAAAATAGAGTTTGAAGTCAGGGATGGTAATGCCTCCGGCAGTACTTTTATTGTATAGGATTGTTTTGACTATCCTGGGTTTTTTGTTTTTCCATATAAAGTTGATTATTGTTCTCTCAGGGTCTGTGAAGAAGTTTGTTGGGATTTTGATGGGGATTGCATTGAATCTATAGATTGCCTTTGTTAGAATTGCCATTTTTACTATGTTGATCCTACCAATCCAAGAGCATGTGAGATCCTTCCATTTTCTGGTATCCTCTTCAATTTCTTTCTTCAAAGACTTAAAGTTCTTGTCGAATAGATCTTTCGGTTCCTTGGTTAGTGTTACCCCAAGAAACTTTACGCTATTTGTGACAATTGTGAAAGGTGATGTTTCTCTGATTTCCCTCTCTGCCTCTTTATCCTTTGTGTACAGGAGAGCTACTGATTTTTTTGAGTTTCTTGTATCCTGCCACATTACTGAAGGTGTCTATCAGCTGTAGGAGTTCTTTGGTAGAGTTTTTGGGGTCACTTATGTACACTATCATATCATCTGCAAATAATGAAAGTTTGACTTCTTCCTTTCCAATTCGAATCCCCTTGATCTCCTTTTGTTGTCTTATTGCTTTTGCTAGAACTTCAAGCTCTATATTGAAGAGGTATGGAGAGAGTGAACAGCCTTGTCTTGTTCCTGATTTTAGTGGAATGGCTTTAAGTTTCTCTCCATTTAATTTGATGTTAGCTGTTGGCTTGCTGTATATTGCTTTTATTATATTTAGATATGGTCCTTGTATCCCTAATCTCTCCAAGACCTTTATCATAAATGGGTGTTGAATTTTGTCAAATGCTTTTTCAGCATCTAATGAAATGATCATATGATTTTTTACTTTCAGTTTATTTATATGATGGATTACATTGGTAGATTTTCATATGTTGAACCAGCCCTGCATCTCTGGGATGAAGCCTACTTGATCATAATGGATAATTTTTTTGATGTGTTCTTGGATTCGGTTTGCCAGTATTTTATTGAGAACTTTTGCATCGATGTTCATGAGTGAGATTGGTCTGTAATTCTCTTTCTTTTTGAGTCTTCGTGTGGTTTAGGTATCAGGGTAAACTGTAGCTTCATAAAAAGAGTTTGGCAATTACTCTTCTGTTTCTATTATGTGAAACACATTAAGGAGTATAGGTACTAGCTCTTCCTGGAAGTTCTGGTAGAATTCAGCAGTAAAACCATCTGGTCCTGGGCTTTTTTTGGTTTGGAGGTTTTTGATGACAGCTTCTATTTCCTCACGATTTATAGATCTATTTAAATTGTTTACCTGGTCTTGATTTAATTTTGGTATATGGTACTTATCTAAAAGAATGTCCATTTCTTTTACATTTTCCAATTTTGTGGCATACAGGCTTTTGTAGTAAGACCTAATGATTTTCTGAATTTCCTCAGTATCTGTGGTTATGTCCCCCTTTTCATTCCTGATCTTGTTAATTTGCGTGTTCTCTCTCTGCCGTTTGATTAGTTTGGATAGGGGTTTGTCGATCTTGTTGATTTTCTCAAAGAACCAGCTCTTTGTTTCATTGATTCTTTGGATTGTTTTCTGTGTCTCTATTTTGTTGATTTCAGCCTTCAGTTTGATTATTTCCATCCTTCTGGGTGAGTCTGCTTCTTTTTTTTCCTAGAGCTTTCAGGTTTTCTGTTAAGTCTCTAATGTGAGCTTTCTTCGTTTTCTTTATGTGGGCACTTAGTGCTATGAACTTTCCTCTTAGCACTGCTTTCATAGTGTCTCATAGGTTGGGGTATGTTGTGTCTTTATTTTCGTTGAATTCAAGGAAGACTTTAATTTCTTTCTTTATTTCTTCCTTGACCCAGGGGAGGTTCAGTAGTTGACTGTTCAGTTTCCATGAGTTTGTAGGCTTTCTGGGGGTAGAATTGTTGTTAAATTCTAACTTTATTCTATGCTGATCCAATAGTACACAGGTGGTTACTCCAATTTGTTTGTATCTGTGGATGTTTGCTTTGTTACCAAGTATGTGATCAATTTTCGAGAAGGTTCCATGAGATGTTGAGAAGAAGATATATTCTTGTCTGTTTGGGTGGAATGTTCTATAGATGTCTGTTAAGTCCATTTGATTCATGACATCTGTTAGTTCTCTTATTTCTCTGCTAAGTTTCTGTCTGGCTGACCTGTCCATTGGTGAGAAAGGAGTGTTGAAATCTCCTACTATTAGTGTGTGGGGTTTGATGTGTGCGTTGAGTTCTACTAATGTTTCTTTTACATATGTGGGTGCTTTTATATTAGGGGCGAAGATATTCAGGATTGAGACTTCAACCTAATGAATTGTTCCTGTTATGAGTATAAAGTGTCCTTCTCCATCTCTTCTGATTGATTTTATTTTGAAATCAATTTTTTTAGATATTAGGATAGCTACACCTGCCTGATTCTTAGGTGCATTTGATTGGAAAACCTTTTCCCAACCCTTTACTCAGAGGTAGTGTCTATCTTTGAGGTTGAGGTGTGTTTCTTGTAAACAACAGAATGTTGGATCCTGTTTTTGTATCCATTCTCTTAACCTGTGCCATTTTATAGGTGAATTGAGTCCATTGATATTAAGTGATATTAATGACCAGTGGCTGTTAACTCCAGTTATTTTTTTTGTTGGTAGTGTTCATGTGTTTCCCTTCTTTGAGTTGTGCTGGTGGAGGGTTGTCAGATGTCTGTGTTATTATGGGTGTTGGCTTTCTTGGGTTGTGGTTTTCCTTCAAGTACTTTTTGTAAGGCTGGGTTTGTGGTTACGTATTGTTTAAATCTGTTTTTGTCCTGGAATATCTTGTTTTCCCATCGATGGTGAATGCAAGCTTTGCTGGGAATAGTAGCCTGGGCTTGCATCCATGGTCTCTTAGTGACTGCAGCACATCTATCCAAGCTCTTCTGGCTTTCATGGTTTTCATTGAGAAGTCAGGTGTAATTCTGATATGTTTATCTTTATATGTTACTTGACCTTTTTCCTTTGCAGCTCTTAATATTCTTTCTTTATTCTGTATGTTTTGTGTTTTGATTATTATATGGTGAGGGGATTTTTTTTTATCCACTCTATTTGGTGTTCTGTATCCTTCTTGTACCTTCATAGGAATATCTGGTGTAGGAGGTTCTTCTGTTTTTGTGTTGCTTTCATTGGTGAATAAAGAAAACTGCCTTGGCCTTTTGATAGGGCAGAAATCAGGTAGGTGGAGTAGACAGAATGGAATGCCGGGAAGAAGGCAGTGTGGCAGATGCCATGTTTCTCCTGCCCATGACTGACACTGGTTAGAAGCTTTCCCAGTAAGCCATGACCTCATGGTGAACACAGATTAATAGAAATGGGTTAGATCAAGAGTGAGAGTTGGCCAAGAAGAGGCTAGATATAATGGGCCAGGCAGTAATTTAATACAATGTCCATGTGGTTATTTCGGGGGTTAAGCTAGCTGGGTGCTGGGAACACGGCCCACTTGCCCTATTACTACAGATTGGCTGCCCAACATGGCCAACTAACTCCACGTAAAACCTGAGAGGGCTTAAAAAGTATTCTAGACACAAATATAGAGTTTAGCACAGCTGGCGGTGTGCCATAGCTCCTTTAAGAGAGATTTTCCTGATTCAGCTGTAGTAGGGGAAAAAAGCCACGCCATTTTAAAACGAGGCTTCATGGGCCGTGCCACTGCTGCAAACTCAGGCTATGGAGCATTTGTGGGTCCGGATGTTTGTGTACCCACTCAGGGTCGGGAGCAAAGTAACTGAGACCATGCCTGTGGTCTGGCGCCTGCCTGGGCAGGCAGCATGGTCAGGTCTACTAGGCGTGCACAGGCAGAAGAGCATGGTGGATTTCTGCCTCCATACACAGAGATGTTTCCAAGCTGTGCAGTGCTCTGTATTGTCAGATTTGACTGTAGCTCAGATAAAAAACTTTTATGTGTTGTACGCTCATTCTCTGGGTTGGATTGCTGAGTACAGCTCCTGCCTGGTGGCCCCAGAGCTAGCAGAAATGGTATGTCCATTATTTTGAAATTGGAGAGAGGCGGAGCCAAGATCCAGAGCAGCTGCAACCAAACTGCTTAGCATTTTAAAAGCTCTTCAAGACAGTAGACAATTAAAGACAATGCAGTTGGACAGATTCAGACATAAAAGACCTCTAAATGGGTCACAGTGTTGGATGGGTGTATGTAGGCTTGGGCGAGAAAAGAAAAAGAGTATAGAGAATCATGAAATAAAGTTAATGCTATAAAAAAGGGTAAATTCTTTAAAGAGACGGGCAGTAAAAATATTGATAGATTAAAAAGAGTAAAAAAAATAAGCCACGTAAAAATGGAAAATTCACAGAGAGTCTGGATTATGTATTTTATTGTGTTTTCTTTATATTTTTGACTGTAAAGAAGCTAACTGCAGAGAGACATTTCATTGTGTGGTCTGCTAAGCTAAACCAGCATATATGTTCTACAGGTATCTTGACTTCAAAAATTTGGGTCTAAAGATATGATGCTTTGGAAAAGAGGTTCTTCTTTTGTTTTCACAGAGGATAAGACCCTGTGGATTCCTTCTAGACCAATATGGTATGATAGACCATGCCCTCCTGAAAGATCACCGTGATCACCTTCAGAAAATTACTTCACTCAACTGGTGACTGAGATGAACCTAGTACACAGGATATACCATGAAAGACCTGATTGACAGTGCCCCCATACAGCAGGAAGAAGTTTGGAGAGAAAAAACTATGCCCATATTCCCAAATATTGTTTATAAATATTCTTTTACATTTAAAGGGGGATATGATATAGATATGAATAATTTGCATTGGTATGGTTGATTTAAATTTAAGGTCAATTTTGTTATATGTATATGTCTCTGATCTTGGTTAAGGTATCGTGATTGTGTAGTTCATTTAAAAATGTAATGTATAATTAAGAAATACAGGTTAATAGATAGTCATCTACAATAGTCAAGTTTGTAGTCATGTTAGTTAGATTTTTCTAGATATATAGAGATATATTTCAGTTAAATAGGCATTCTTCATATCTTTCAAAGACTACAGAATAGGGCATTTTAAATGTTTTAATAACTTAGGACTTTTCATGACAATGAGACACGTCCGCTCCTGGAAGCACCAAGCTACTTCAAGAGGAAGATGGGCATCGAAGAGGCTCCTTAGCCATTTAGACAAGAAACTGCTTTTGCCTGGACTGTTGCATAAACTGGACATGAAGAACCCACAGAGAGAGGAAGTCCTCCTGGGCCAAAGACCCGGTAGACAATAGGGTAGGCTTGGGGGAAGGAGGGTCGTGTGGAACAAAGAAGCCCCTGTAGCAGGAGCTGAAGAGGTCCTGCACTCGGCTCCTGAACCACCTGGCTGGGCGGGCACACACCCAACCCTCTGGATGGATCGCCCCAGTACAGGAGCAGGGCCATGCGGAACAAAGAAGCCACCTCAGCAGAAGCTGGAGGGGCCCTGCACTTGGCTCCTGGACCATCGGGCTGGGTGGGCACACACTCACCCCTCTGGATGGATCTCCTCTGTGCAGGAGCAGGAAGTCCTCCTGGGGCAAAGACCCCGCAGACAATAGGGCAGGCCTTCTGGGTGGATCCCCTCCATGCAGGAGCAGGAAGTCTTCCTGGGCCAAGGACCTCGCAGACAATAGGGTAGGCTTGGGGGAAGCAGGGTCGTGTGGAACAAAGAAGCCCTGCAGCAGGAGCTGAAGGGGCCCTGCGCTCGGCTTCTGAACTGCCTGGCTGGGTGCGGAATTAATATATCTCAATCTCCCTTCAAGCTTAGCTCAATAATGAATTTTCATTCTGGGAAGACAATAGCTAAATAGTGCCCTATTACCAAAAAAAAAAAAAAAGAATCTCTGAGAATGAATTTAACATATTTGAGAAATTTTTTTCTGAACAACTGCTTTTCTAGCTATGGATTCAAACTTTGGAATTACTCTTTTTCACTTTGGCTTTTAAGGGAAAGAAAGGACATAATTATTGTCTACTATAATGATAAAGGAACATTATAACTCTATTAGCTTAGCTCATTCCATATTTCTTAGCATCTTAATTATTATAGATGAGAAAATTTGTGCTCAGAGAGTTAATATTACTCATTCCCTGTTGCATAGTTGGCTGGTGGGAAAATCTGCTTCCGTCTCTCAGCTTTCAAGGTTGGAGGCCTTCGCATTGTGCATAACAGGGCACAATGCTTTCTAATTTTTTTTATGTTGTTTCAGATTATAAGATTATAAGAATGCTAAACAGTGATGAGATCGTTTGTCAAAAGAAGCTATTACTACAAACTTTATCAGGAAAGTTTTTCAATGTTTGATCTGAACAACTCATCTTCAGAATCAGTCCAAGTGTTTTAGACCCCCTTGTGGTTAGCCTCCTTCTCTTCTCTGAAGCTATCATATATCATGCTGACTAAAAGCAGCATGGGGAGAGAAGGGCTTCTCAGTTTTACATGTACAATCCATCACGGAAGGGACCCAAGACAGGAGCTCGATGCTGAGAAGCTGAGGATCTGGAGGAATGCTGATTGCTGGCTTGCTTTCTCTGACTTGATCAGCTACCTGTCTTATATAGCTCAGATCTACCTGCCTAGGGATAGTACTGCTCACAATGGGCTGAGACCTCCTACATAAATTAGCAATCAAGGAAATGTCCACAGAGCATACTCAGACTGAAATTCCTTCTGCCCAGAAAGAATGATTCTAGTTTGTATCAAGTTGACCAAATCTAACCATCAAAATTGCTTTGCCAAGAAATTAGGAGCTTTCTATTTTTAGTATAGTTTTACCAAAAATCATCTTTAAACTGACAATTTTATGAGAACCTTGAGATTACCTGAGCAAAACAACTGCATTCATAAGGCCATAAAGCCATTCAGTTCCACATACACACATATATGCAAATAACAAGAGAGTTGAGTAAATGCAGTTATTAAATAGTTGAAAAGTTTGCAAACTTGTGTGCATTTATTAAGGTTTGTGGACAGCTGAAATCACTGTCTTGCATTCTATTTAGAAAATGTTGTCACTAGAAAATAGAAAATTCTAGAAAACATTTGGATAGTGGGAGTGATTATGATCAATGTGAGTGATTTACATATGTAAAAATGTCATAATGAGACCAGTATTTATGCAATTATATACACTAACTTAATAAGAAAATTCTTAACACCATGGGATGAACTGTGACTCCACTATTCAGCCTAACTTCATACTTCTATGAATCTACGACTAATCTGGATCACTGTAATGCTACAGTCGCTACTGTGCTTTTGTGGTTTGGAAATTCCTCTAGAGGTTTATCTACTGCCCTCCAAACAGCAGAGAGATGATAGACTGAGGACTGCTTTCCCACAACACACCTTTTACAGCAGATGTTGCTTTCTTTCTTCGTGTTGGTGTATATGATGTGTATCAGTGCATGTGCATGCACGCCATTGCATGGGTGGAGGTTCTCTCCTTTCATCAGGGGTTGCAGAAACCAAACTCAGCCCATCAGTTTTGTGCACCAAGTGCTTTTACCTACTGGTCCATCTTGACAGCCCTATTGCAAACATTTTTTAATTTAAAAATATTTTTTCATGCAATATATCTTGGTCATATTCATATTTCCCCTTATCTAACTCCTCCCAGATTCTCCTCACCTCCCTACTCACCCAACATCATTTTTATTCTCTCTCTCTTTCAAATAAAAACAAAACAAAGCAAAACATTGAAAATCAATATAAGAGATAGATAAAAAAATCCCAAAATAAAACAAATATGACCAAGCAATTTTTAGATTGGTTTTGAAAAATAAACTTTAAAGTCATCCTCAATGGTGCCTAAGTTACTGGAGTTTCCGGACCCTCTTAATTTCCAAGAGCATGGCTCAACAGTTAAGAGCATTTCCTGCTCTTGCAGAGGATGTAGTTCTGTCCCCAGCATCCCCATGGCAGCTTCAATCATTTGTAACTATAGTTCCGGGTGATTCAACAGTCTCCTCTGGCCTCCTCTCTCATCAGGCCTCTGTGGCATCAGGTATGCACCTAGTGCACATACATACATGTAGACAAAACACTTGCATAAAAGTAAATTTCTCTCTCTCTCTCTTTTTAAAGGATATGTATTGCCAGGAGTAGTACACGCCTTTAATCCCAGCACTCAGAAGACAGAGCCAGGTGGACCTCCAGGAGTTTTAGGCCAGCCTGGTCTACATAGTGAGTTTCAGGTCATCCAGAGTGAAGTAGAGAGATCCTGACTCAGAACAAGCAAGGAAATTAAAAAGGATACCTGGAAAAATTATGCTATTCCTGATGTATAAGCATTTAAAAACATGTTGGCCAGGCGGTGGTGGCACACGCCTTTAATCCCAGCACTTGGAAGGCAGAGGCAGGTGGATCTCTGTGAGTTTGAGGCCAGTCTGGTCTACAGAGCTAGTTCCAGGACAGCCAAGGGCTGTTACCCAGAGAAACTCTGTCTCAAAAAAAAGTTCTTATAAATAATAAATAAACAGTGAGGTAAATGACAGTTATCAGTGACAGATCTTTCCTTTCTCTCTGACAGGTTCCTTGTTGTTTTTAGTTTTGCCCAGCAGAACAAAACCCATTTATATCTACTAAAACATGTAACACAGAAGTAATAAAAGCCTAAATCAACTGAATTTCCTTTTTTAAGTCGAGGTTTCTAGGAGAAATAAAAGTGGGATTTTTTTTCTAAATAGCTGATCAACTATACTTTTTATTTATTTTTATTAAAAGCAGCATGTTTGGAACATATATAGAGAACTTCACATTTTATAAGCAAAAGAAATTTTCCCTATTCTGCTTCTTCCAAAAGGTTCTACAACCTGTTTCAAAAGAAAGGCCTAGAGTATGCAAAGCCTTTGACATCCTTTTGGAGTGAAAGGATACAATGCCCCAAAGATCGGTTTTTGCAATTCTGTCAGCATGTCCCTGTGTTTATAATTCTATCAGCTGTCCCTAGCTCTCACCTGTGTGCACTGTCACTTGGCTCAGCACCAGAGACTGTTAGAGTTTGACATGTTCTTGTTAGAGAACTGTTTTCACTATCATCAAGAATCTGAATACTGAGCATTTCTGGCCCTTGATGCTGTCCTATGCTTCTAAAGCATTCAGGGGAAATGAGAATTTTGTCGTTGGTATCTGTGAACTGAATGGTTCCTAATAATTCTCATGAGCTGAGCAAATGAGACAGAAGAATGGCACTATTAATTATAGTAATTACCTGCTTCGTGATTATTCTCGATACCTCTCAGTCTTGCCACACCCCGGATGACTTTGTGGCTATCACTTCTCCTGGACATATCATGATTGGGGGTTTATTTGCCATTCATGAAAAAATGCTGTCCTCAGATGACCATCCCAGGCGACCACAAATCCAGAAATGTGTTGGGTGAGTAAAGCTTAAAAAAAGAAAAAGAAAAAAAGAGCTGGACTTCAAGATTGTGCTGTAAGACTAAGACACGCAGATGGTTTACTTGTGATAACATTTTTTTTAAATAGAGCATGAGTTTATTTTGAATTTTCATCTGGTTCGTTTTGTGGTCCTTAAAATATATTCATCAGCCCTGTTTGTGTAACCCACTTGCAGACACAGGGTTTGAGAATGCTTTACAGCAATGTATTTTTTTTAAAACTATGCCTTTTAAAAACCTCAGAAGCCACGTGTAAAGTTGTTGTAACCTGTCCTGCACGACAGCAAGCACGCCCTGCTTATGTGTCTGCCTCCCACAGCATGTGCTTCAGAATTATAAGGGTAGGCTTATGTTATGGTTTTATGTCTTATTTCAAAGTTCACATTTGAGGTTCTCATGCTCACGTTTCATCAGTGCTGTATTCTTTTCACTCTAGAATAATCTAATCCTGGGCTGGTGAGAAGGCTCAGCCATTAAAGGCTAGGCTTCCAACCAAAACTAGAATAATCTAATCCTTTGCTAATAAGGATTTAATGGTTAATAATGACCATTTTCGGAGCACAACGCTCCTTTTCTTTTTTTACCGAACACATTGCTACACGCAGTGTAATTCTTGGCACGAGAAACTAAAACTGGGGGGAAAGTGTTACAGATGGATTTTGTTTGAAGAAAAACAAGATATTTTAGCTAATTTCAGTTTTAGAACACAGTTTTTGAGAAATTGACTTGCGGTTCCTGTCTGGAAAACGTGAGGCCAGACAACCTTTAAGGACACAGACAACATCAGCTTCAGATGGTATGTGAAGCTTGCCTGTGCCTCTTAAAATTCTGATTACAACTTGATGTAACCTTAAATTCCTCTTTTGTTTTAATTTTCTGTTTTGTTTTGTTTGTTTTGCTTTGAGACAAGATCTCATTGTATATCTCAGGCTAACCTCAACTCTTGATCCCTTTTGCCTTGACCTCCAGAGTGCTGTGCCTTGAAAAATGTATTATCACATCCAATCTTCTATTTGTTCCCTTATCAAATAATGCTTTCTAAGCCCTATAAGATGCTTTTGGATCACACGTGTTTCTTGTATCATCCCAAGATCCCTTTGGTCTTTCATCCCCGTTTGAGTTACCATTACTCTAACCAGTGATTAGCTGAAACAGTACAAAATAAAAAGGGAAGATTTTCAGTGCACAAAATTGTTACCCAAAGAATTGAAGTCCATAATTTTTAGTTAATAACCAATGATAAATATAAATGTAACATTTGATCTAACAAACTTCTTTCAGAGGAAAAAAAATCACAAATAAATTAAATGTTTGACTTTATTGTCATTCCTCAAGGGAAATGCATCTTACTCAATGCTGAGCCAGGGGTTAGTGTTATCTGGTCCCTGTTCTGAGCACTGGGGACACAAAGGTCATTGAGTTTACGTGTAAGGGACCATGAAAATACAGTATGGTTTAATTATGAAGTAATATACTAACCTTTTCTTTCATTTTAATAAAAATTTTAACAATGATTTTCTATATTTTATCCCACAGTGACAATAGTAATTTTCAAGTAATTATAACTTAATGAACTGTAAGCAAACTTTGGAATCAAAACCTGGAAGTGTCCCTTTATCCACTTAAAAATCATCCATTGACCTTTCATTTTATATGAGGTTATAGTTACAATGTTTGTGTACAGTAGGGAACAAAATAGCAGTGAATCAGGATTAGATTATTGAGGTCTCTGAAATAATCCCAAAGCAACATCCACGCAAGAAATGTTCTCTGAAACAGATGTGTCTCTTGACAAACACTGGGCTTTACCAGTTATTCTTAAAAGTCTGATTCATGTATTTAGAAATATTTATGAATGCAACAGAAATTAATGAATAGGAGGTCACATATTTGAAAGAGAACAAGAAGATACCATATGTGGGAGTGTTTGAACAAAAAAGAGAAGGATGAAATTATATAATTATATTATAATCTCAACAAAAAATTTTTTTTAAAAAATAAAAATTTAAATTTATAAAAGTCTGTTTATCTGATTTCCAACATCTACAGATTAAAACCAGAAAATTAAAAGATAGGATTTAAGTCTAAGAAGCATATGCATTGACAGGAATACCATGCTGACATGTAACTGCCAACAGGAGCAAGATTCAACACACCAGATATCACAGCATATTAAAATGTTCAACACAATCCCAAGATTCATCAAAGAAAGGCTGAAGGCTGTGCTGTAGACTCTGCTTATGAGTGTTTCTGACATTACCTGTGTTTCTGACATTATCCCTTTTAAAGGTTTCCTTTGAAATTATTTTCACTGGGGGAGTTGGAGGAAGGAGTTGGAAGTGGCTATCTATGATCAAGGTGCATTACTCAAAGCACTACAGGCAACTAATGGCTGCCAGGAGAAGGAGACATAGCCTCTCCCAGAAATGAGTCTCCTTATTGGTTATCCAATGCAGACTGATCAGCCTTGAAACCATATACACACAAACAACAAAAATGAATTCATCAGGTGCTTTCTATAAATATATGTGTGTGTGTATATATATATGTGTGTGTGTGTGTGTGTGTGTGCATACATATGTATATACGTAACAATAATAAGCAAAGAAAAAGAGACTATCAGCTAGAGTTGGGAGGAAATGGGTTGAGTGAAGGTATCTAGTAGGTACTGGAGGGAGGAAATGATACAGTTATAGTTTAATTAAAAAGGTATCTTTGAAAGATACATTGTTTACATTTATAAAATTGTTAACAAATAAATAGAAGATATTCTATTAAAAATATTATCATAGGGGAGGGAAAATTGATTTCAAATGAAGTTCACATTTTTCATAAAATCAGTTGAATTCATCCAAAAATTATCCATCAGAGGACAGAGGTGTGGATGAGGTACGCTATCCCCATATCAATAGAATAGTCATGTTTTGTTTCAGAAACTGCTTGTTTCTCCACAGCTTTGAAATATCAGCGTTTCTTCAAGCTCTGGCTATGATACACAGCATTGAGGTGATCAATAACTCGACACTGTTATCCGGAGTCAAACTAGGGTATGAAATCTATGACACATGTACTGAAGTCACAGCAGCAGTGGCAGCAACTCTGAGATTCCTCTCTAAATTCAACTGCTCTAGAGAAACTGTGACCTTCCAGTGTGACTATTCCAGTTACCTGCCAAGGGTAAAAGCTGTCATAGGTGCTGGCTATTCAGAAATATCCATGGCTGTCTCAAGGATGCTGAACTTACAGCTCATGCCACAGGTATGTTTTTGTTCTCCTTCCTTCCATATGTTGACTTTGATTACATTTGTTCTTATAAAAAAGATCATGGAAACCTAGGAATTAGGTAGGGAGTCACTTTTGCAATAGACAAAAACTAATTTCTGACAGTTTCTTTAAAAAGTTGATTTAGAAAAGACACCTATTTCTGAGGGCCTCACCTGCTCTGTAACCATAGTAACCTCAGCCAGGTTCAAATAAAGCGATGTAACTAAACATCCTTGGGTGCTAACATACGTTGATCTTCTTATAGAGAGAGAATTTAGGAAGAGCAATAGAAATCAAAGGGCGATGAGCTTACTACAACCAGCTCCTGTGCTCCACCATCATAACTCAAAGATTCTATGCACTTCCAGGTGAGTTATGAATCCACTGCAGAAATCCTGAGTGACAAAATCCGCTTTCCTTCGTTTTTACGGACTGTACCCAGTGACTTCTACCAAACTAAAGCAATGGCCCACCTGATTCAGCAATCTGGATGGAACTGGATTGGCGTAATAACAACAGATGATGACTATGGAAGACTAGCTCTGAACACTTTTGCAATTCAGGCTGCTGCAAACAATGTGTGCATTGCCTTCAAAGAGGTGCTGCCAGCCTTCCTCTCAGATAATACCATTGAAGTCAGAATCAATCAGACACTGGAGAAAATCATTGCAGAAGTCCAGGTTAACGTCATTGTGGTGTTTCTGAGGAAATTCCATGTTTTTAATCTCTTCACTAAAGCCATTGAAAGGAAAATAAATAAGATCTGGATTGCTAGCGATAACTGGTCAACCGCTACCAAGATTATCACCATTCCTAATATTAAGAAGCTTGGTAAAGTGGTGGGGTTTACATTCAGAAGAGGCAATATGTCTTCTTTCCATTCTTTTCTTCAGACTCTGCATAGGTATCCCCATGACAATAACAAACCCCTACATGAATTTGCCATGCTTTTTTCTGCCTGTAAACACATAAAAGATGGTGATTTGAGTCAATGCATTTCCAACTATTCTCAAACAGCTTTGACCCATGACACTACTAAGACCACTGAAAACCACTTCTTCACGAGAAATGACTTCCTGTGGCATTATACTGAGCCAGGACTCATTCACAGCATTGAGCTTGCAGTGTTTGCCCTTGGCCATGCCATTCGGGATCTGTGCCAAGCTCGAGATTGCCAGAAACCCAACGCCTTTCAACCGTGGGAGGTACTAATTCACAAATCCAAGCCTGTTAACCTACTGTCATTTCCCCATTTCCCTTCTTGCTTTATTTTACAAAGATCCACAGTACTTACTCTTCTTAACCTATTACTTCTGCAAGTAAAAATTGTCATTTTATAACCTGTATTGCTAATATAATTTTTTGTTCTTGATGATAGTTATATTTTATCCTCATTTCTTTCCCTAAGCCCCAAAGTTCTGTTTCATTTTCTGAAGAGATTCTGTTAGTAGTGCTATCTTCCTCCTCAGATATATAGATTTTTCCAATACTTCATATGTATTATGTTGTTTACTTATTTTTGCCCATAAGAATTAGACTACATAAACTAGAAGATTAATAGGCAATTGCTAAATATAATAGTGTTTCCCTCATCTGAGATGCTCAGTACTATACACATTGAGATTCAATAGCTTAGGTATAGGACAAAGTCTATATATAAAATTAATCTTTGCTTATATTTGCCTTGTTCATATAACTTGAAGGTGGTCTTATACAATATTTTAGTGCAGCTATATTGTGCCAGTGAAGTCAAGTGTAGAATTTTTCACTTATACTATCAAGTTGGTGCTCAAAAACTCAGATCTGCAGCATTTTGGATTAGGGATGCTCATCATGTATATGAAGAAACTATAGACAAAAAGCATCAGAAATAAACATGATATCCCCCTAATTGTGCAGCAGGTGCTTTATAATCCTATTCTCTAGTTCAGCAGTTCTCAACCTGTGGGTGGTGACCTGTTAGGGTTAGGGTCCAGCGACTCTTTCACAGGGGTTGCCTAAGATCTTCAAAAAACACAGATATTTGCACTATGATTTATAACAGTAGCAAAATTATAGTTATAAAGAAGTAACAAAAATAATTTTATGGTTGTGGATCACCACAACATGAGGAACTGTATTAAAATTAAATGGCTGCAGCATTTGGAAGATTGAGAATTATTCTCTAGTAAATACTCTTACTCTCACAAGTAGTATGCTATCTGTAGGACTCTGTGTGTGTGTGTGTGTGTGTGTGTGTGTGTGTGTGTGTTAAGATTTGTATTTTGTTTTATTCATATGAGTGTTTTGCCTGCATGTATGTATGTATGTGCACTATGTGAAGTCAGTGACTTCTGAAGTCAGAAGAGAGTGTTAAATCCCTGGAATTGGAGTTATAGACAGTTGTGAGCCACTATGTAGGTGCTGAGAATAGAACCTGAGTCATCTAAAAGAGTGTTCTTAACCACCGAGCCATCTCTTCAGTCCCCTGAGTCTTCTACATGGAAATGTTTTTAGATTTATGACATGAAAATCTACATTTAAATGGGACATCAAGTGTGTATAAAACAAAGTTTTCCTTTTTTTTCTTGGATTACTTTGGAAAGACTTAAAGTTTAATATGACCATAGTTAGTGAAAAATCATATTGTTGTTTTTTTAATTACCTTGAGCAAAGTATGTAAGGTACAATGCTTCTTTTAATAATAATATTTAACTTGTGAGAATCAAACTTCTCAATCATATGAATTCAAAGCCAGACTTTGAACAGGTATTGAGACAGTAGCATAATACAACATTTATGTCATTTAGAGTTATAAGTGAACAGAGGGCAGAGTACAATAAGACAGCTGGGATGGTATAAGCACCTTCTAGACTGTTATTTCTATTTTTGTCATCATCACTTTTATTGTTATGCTTAGAATTCAAACAGTGGCCTTGTGCAATCTAAGCATGTGCTGCCAGGAGCCCCCTCCCAGTCACTATCGCTTATGTTTTAATCACCTACAACATAAGCACCAACGACTGAAGTAACTTGTTTACTCGTTTAGATGGGTAATTTCCATGTGTTTTGTTTGTTTGTTCTTACTTTGTTGTTGTTGTCAGTTTTGTTTTGTTTTGCTCTGGGGTTCAGTGAGCGTTCTGAACCCAAGAACTGCATTCTCAGCCCTTGTACCATGTAGTTGAAATTGCTCTTTTTTAAATTGTACTTATCTTTATTTTTAATAGATGCATAATCATTATACATGTTGTGAGGCAGGTATTGATCATTTTCAGGTACTTTTTGCTTTATAAATATAAAGCCAAAACTCTAATAAGATGTAAATGATTAGTGATTAGAGTTTTCATTAGAATTCTTCCAAATAATATATTTCTAATAATTTTGAACATCTCCTTGAAGCATTTCCTTAGTACTATAAAACTCTCATAAAAGATTGGGGAAAAACAAACTTTGTCTTTGTTTAGCTCACTCTCCTTCCCCATATGACATTCCATATGGCATTCTCTAAACATTTCAATGCTGTTCACCTAGTGTACTATGGAAAAGGACTTTTTTGTTTTTGAAAAGTAGAATGTTATACAGACATGACCGAGCTGAATTTTAGGAGTGTGAGGCCAGAAGAGAGCATGGAGACGAGCAGCTGAACAGATACAAGAGATGAGTCAGACACTTGTAAGAGGAAAGAAACGGAAACAGAGAGAGCTATTTATTTTTCTGTCAAAGATCTGGGAAAGTATTTTAAATTAGAACTATGTCTCAAACATTTCAAAGACTTGAGTAAATAGGATCATAGTATTTTATTTAAACACTAGGGGTCTGAGGCCACTCTTCATGACGTATTCTCAGCCCTTGACCCAGGTCACCATGTGGTGTGTATTTCACACCCCTGAGAGAACATGTTAATCGAGAAACAGACTGGAAAAGAGGGGACAGGGTGAGATGCTCTTTGATGGTGCTGCAATTAAGTCACACAATCATCAGTGCCAGGTTTGGACAACAAGTCCTCTGATCAATAGCCTTTTTATGCAGAAACATCTTCAAAAGACATTAAATTTTAAAACAAAACATTAACATTTAGGATCCTTAATCAAGAATACATTCCTAATTTCTTCACCCCCTAGCAAAACACCCTAATACTTCATGAGTGGTTTTAGATCCAACTAAACTTAGTTTACAATGGAGTTTTGGCTCTGTTTTTGGTGAGAGCAGTGTTTCAGGGACAGCGCACAGTCACCTTTATTTTACTTTAGTGGATTTTTAACGTTCTTCAGGTGTATGTGAGCAAAGCTTCTTCATGTTGAAGCTAATGGATTGGCTTTGACTGTTTTTCCCATTTGATCCTATGTAAAGTAATGAGTAGTACATCTGAGATGAGAAAATGCCTACCAGCCACACCTCACATTTGCTTAGGGAGTATTTGTTAGCTGCCTCGGTGCTCCAGGCATTGTGCTAAAAGCTGAAGGCACCCTGGGGAGGAAAACAGAATCCTCTCTTACAGCAGTCTGTGTGGTATATAGCCAGATGATTACAGAGTTGAACACTACCCAGGAGTGCACACTGCAACATCTCATACACACATGAGATGGCACCAACAGCACACAACTGAGAACAAGCTCAGCGTTAGCAATTTCATGAACATTCTCTGAAGCCTGCCTTCTTCGGGGAGCAGAAACAACATCACGGGATTGGAGTCTCAAAGGGAAGCTGGGAACAAATGAGACAGGATTTATGTGGGGTACTTATCAAGAGACTTTGCCTGAAAGGACATCTCAAAATGTGACGTGCAATTGAATTGCTTTGGAACTGGAAAACCTGTCTTGTTAACAACATACCAGGTGACACTCCAGCTGCTGATATAGGGAATCGGCAAAGGATGTCTAGAGTTTGTACTGTAGAGAGCAAAAGGGGGGCCAATTAAATACTTCTTAGGTGGCAGAATGATGATCTATTTTCCACTGTAAAAATAGCATTTTGATTGATATGAATATTAGAGAAAATAGTTGAAGAGCATTTAGAATAGATCAGATGTTTAAAAAAGAAAGAAAGAAAACACAGCAAAACTGTCACCAATGATTCCCAATCAGGGTAGTTAATGCTGTGTGTTAATAATGGAAACATGGTGGGGGAGAATATCAACCTTCTATTTTGGAGATGCTGTATTTCAAGAACTTAGGCGACATGGAAGTATGCAATGGCAGCTTCACATAGTCTGAAAGTTGGGAGAGTTGTAAGGGTAATAGTAGCTACTGATCTTAAGTCTGTGCTTCTGAGACTTGAAGCTGGAGATGGAGCACTTTTTAATCTCTACAGTCTCTGAGGAGATCCACAGAACTTATGTTTTATGCTCTATCCTAAGGGAGTGGAAGAGGGGATATACTTGGAGCCAAGCCGTAGAGGTCAGGGAAGGAGAACTTGGAATTAAGGGGTCCACCATGGCCACTCATAGGGCTGGTAGTAAAACTGTCAGTCTTGGTGGGCTGTGTGTTTTTATTATGCCACAGAAAATATGACTAAAGAAAAAGGTATGTTTGGGGCTCTAGGACAAAGATGTGAGGCTACTTTTCCTATTGTACTCTAGTTGGGTCGCATGGATATCTCTTTCCACAAACAAGCTTATGTAGAGAGACAGAGCAGGCATCATGGTACTTAGGGAAATGAAGCCAAAGAGAACAACATAATGATAACTAGTGTGGGCTCGGGCCCGTGGTCTTAAAAAGAGAATTGCAGCATACAGGGTGAATCCTCTTACAGAAATGCAATTCTCAGTCTCTAAATTTTGTGGTATGGACTCCATTGGGGATAAAGTAATTGATGCAAAATAGCACTTTATAATTTAAATACTGAGGGTTCAGTTTCAAAATTTACCTTAACCCAAAGTTCCTAAGTAAGGGTTGCACCATTACTTTCCTCTGTCTTCTTTCCTGATAGAGCAAACATAAATTGTGCATGGCTATTATGCATGCTATTGTTATTTATAGAATATACCTGTATCAGATATTTGCATAAAATATAGATGCAAGGAAGGGGAGCAGGTGGAAATGACAATTTAAATACAAGACTAAAATGGGATATGCTTCCTAAACCAGTGGCTGACTCTGACCCGGAAGTACTGCTTAAGAAAGGAGCACACTTTAAAGCAGAGCACAGGCAGCAGTAAGAACATTGAAGCTGTTTCAATTATTGAAATGAAGCTCTTTATCATTGACACTCTTATTTATTCACTTAGTTCCATTCCCTCCATTTTCTTTCTTTAAATTCTGGTCAATGTCAGAATTTAAAAAAAAAAAAGGTGATTTTTGAAACCAGGTCTCATGCAGTACAGGTTGGACTTGAACCCCAATCCCCCTGCCCCCACACCCACACACCCTGTGTGCTGTTAGCAGTCCAGGTTGGCCTTGAACTCCCACCCTCCCCACCCCTACCTACACACCCTGTGTCTGGAAGGACAGCTGTGTACCACCGTGCTCAGCATGTGTGGTGTTGAGGATTGAGCCCAGGACCCTCTACCCTCTGAGTCACGCCCATAGCCCTGAGAATAGGCTAGCATTTTTGTTGTTAATTCCACCGTGATAGCTCTGATGTATTCTGCTTCTTTAAAGCAATAATTTACCTTCACTAAAAGAAGCGATAAACCTATGGGGACAAGTAAGATCCGTGCATGCTTTAAGATGTTGCTAAGGCAAAATATCTGGTCATTACATGACTATTATAGATAATATATTCACCTAAAATATAAGTTGATTTTTTAGTCTATTGGCAAAAAATAAAACATTTAAACTTAACCAATAAAAAAACAGATAAAGAATAATTCTATTCAGATAGAAAACTTTCTGCCTCATCCCATACATTTTTAGAATCATGGACTCAATCAACCAGTGGGCCATGATGAATGCATTGAAAGAGGAAAAATAAAACTGCGATTACTTATCCAGTAAACAGTAAACTACACTCACCTAGTTCTAACTCCAATGCTCTTTCTGTACTGCACAAGCTCAGTGTGGCTGCTGCCACTTCTTGTGTTTCACACCTATTCTCACCACACAATTACATGCCAGTTCTCACCACACAATTTACATGCCAGTTCTCACCACACAATTACATGCCAGTTCTCACCACACAATTACATGCCAGTTCTCACCACATAATTACATGCCAGTTCTCACCACACAATTACATGCCAGTTCTCACCACACAATTACATGCCAGTTCTCACCACACAATTACATGCCAGTTCTCACCACACAATTACATGCCAGTTCTCACCACACAATTTCATGCCAGTTCTCACCACACAAATTGGATAGCAAAGCAGGTAATTTTTTAGTTATATTTCTTTCTTCCAGCATGGAAAGAAATCACTTTGTAACTTAAGTTGGAAATATAATTTAGAGGTCATTTGGTTGCGTGCTTATCACTGCTACAAAGGACCCATCCTGAAAGTCTGACACATGGCCACATGCAGGTACTCAGATTTCAGTTTCATGGGCTAGAAAAGCTACCATCGCTAAAAGACTAGCCTGTTTTTACAATTCACATAAGAAAAACTTCTGCAGAAATCAAATCTAGAACTCCCGGTGGTGGGGGAGGGAGGACACGGGGTGAGGACAGAGATGGGGACGGACGGGACGACAACTCTTTCTTAAGCATGCCCAAACAGTGATTGAAAATTTTCTTTCTTTTCTTCTCAGTTTAAATAATATTCCTGAGGATGCATGCAATGTCATCATTGGAATAAAGGGTGTACCGAAAACGCTCCTGTTCAATGTTCACTCGTTTTTACCTTCCACAGCTACTTGATGTGCTGAAAAATGTGACATTCTCTGACGGAAGGAACTCGTTTCATTTCGATGCCCATGGGGATTTAAATACTGGTTATGACGTGGTTCTCTGGAAGGAGATAGGTGGCCTCATGACCGTCACAAAGATGGCAGAATATGACCTGCAGCACGACGTCTTCATCATCACAAGCCAAGAAGCAAAACGCGAATTCAGGAAATTTAAGGTGATTTTGTTGTAGGGTGCTCTGCCGAATTCAAGTCAACTAGCATATCACCTGGAGAAGTCCTGATCTCCACCAGGGCCTCCAGTGACTGTCCCGCTGCTCACGAAACACCATCCGCCCCTAAATTCCGTATAAAGCTAGCATGACACTTACCCATGTCCTCGGTTTCCTCACGCATCTCTCTTCAGTGTTCTCATTTCCCAATAGTGTCCAAATTCAACTCCGTATGTGGTCAACTCTACGTGCATCCCCTAAGTAAATGATCTTGGGGTGGGAGAGGTGAGAAGACAAACCTTATTCATTGGATTCGCATTAAATTTAGGAGGCCCAGTGACCAGTGAACCTTGTGCTGATGGGCAATCAGGCTATTTCCCGGCGACGTGGTCTCTTTTCTTGCTAGCAGGCCACTGGCTTTACCCCGTCACTTTCAGTGGATCTTGCTTTCTGTTCCACCCAAACACTAGGAAAAAGAACTGCGTTGTGTCCCATAGCATATTGGTACCTGGGCTTCTAAATTCCATCTGGCCCTGTGCCCACTTGACCTGTGGACCGCAGCCCCTTCGCCTGTCTACTCTGCCAACTTCACATTCTCCTGCATCCTCTACGATTCTCTCTTCTGCGCTGTCCACATGGTGATATAAATATGTTTTATTTCTCCCATATTCAAAAGGCAGCAGCTATGTCGATTTCCCACATCCGCCTTCATTTGTTGCCCAAGCCTCTGCTTCTCTTTGAAGAAGAACCGATTAAATCATTAACTATCTCACTGGCCCAAATTCCTTCCATTTTCTTTTAAGCTGCTTTTTCTTTTAATGCTATCGAAATTGTTTGTCTAGCTCACTTATACTAAATCTGAATATCATAATTCATTTAACAGTCAAATATTATTTTCTCCATACCATTGGCCTTATTTTCTTCCTAGACTCCACACTCCCTTGATTTCCCCTGTGTCTCTAACCACTGTTTCTGTCTTCTTTGTTAGGTCCTTATCTTTCCAATACCCCTAAACACTGGGGTGCTCAACACCCCTAAACACTGGGTGCTCAACACCCCTAAACACTGGGGTGCTCAATGCCCCTAACCATTGGTGCTCAACACCCCTAACCACTGGGGTGCTCAACGCCCCTAAACACTGGGGTGCTCAACACCCCTAACCACTGGGGTGCTCAATGCCCCTAAACACTGGGGTGCTCAACGCCCCTAACCACTGGGGTGCTCAATGCCCCTAACCATTGGTGCTCAACGCCCCTAACCACTGGGGTGCTCAACACCCCTAAACACTGGGGTGCTCAACGCCCCTAAACACTGGGGTGCTCAGTGCCCCTAACCACTGGGGTGCTCAGCGCCCCTAACCACTGGGGTGCTCAGCGCCCCTAACCACTGGGGTGCTCAGCGCCCCTAACCACTGGGGTGCTCAGCGCCCCTAACCACTGGGGTGCTCAACGCCCCTAACCACTGGGGTGCTCAACGCCCCTAAACACTGGGGTGCTCAACACCCCTAACCACTGGGGTGCTCAGGCTCAACCCTGCTCTTTGATGTCTGTTTAGTGACCTCATCAGGCCCCTGTCTTTAAACAGTGTCATTTTGTAGGAGGCTAGTGACTTCTTGATTTTTATCTTTTAGCTCAAATAAGTGCTGACTGCCTACCTGGCATTTCTACACGGATATCTATCTGATAGTTCCTCTCACTGACTGTCTCCAAAACAAAATTCTTGATATTCTTTCCTATATCTCAGAGAATGACAACCCTCCTTTGTCAGTTGCTCATGAGACACCTTGATGGGATGCTTTTCCCTGATCTTCCACACAACCCACTGAAGGTCTAACTTCCAAAATGAGTCTGACAATGTTTTACTCCCTGGTCATTTCACTCCACTGCAAGGTACAGCCACTGCTCTCCCAGGTCGGAGCGCTAGCTCTGTAACTGCTCCACCTACACTCATACCCCTTCAGTCTGTTCTTAAGGCACCATCTTGGAAAATGCAGTGGTCTGACCAGAGCTCTTTCACAGCATTGTATTTCTTTCCAGATAAAAGCTGATAGGTTTTTTTTTAAGTGCTCCCTCTCCCGCCTCTATCTAGCATTTCTCTCTCCTCAGTACCTTCTCTCCTTCTATCTTCCCCTTAATTTCCATTCCCCTGCCATTCCTCAGCTCTTCCTCTCTTTTATATATGCCTTCCTTTCTCTTGATGGAAGAACTATACATCAGTTTCAGTGTACAGTTTAAATTATCACACCTGAATCAGGCATGACGGCAAGTGCCTGTAATCCCAGCACTTGAGAAGCAGAGACAGGGGAATCATGAACCTGGGTTCACAGTGAGACTTGCCTGAAAGAAAGAAGCTTATAAAGTAGTAAAGTTGAAAAGAACATGTGTTGAATCCACAGAAGGAAGAAGAAAGAAAGGAAGGACTAAGAAAAAGGAGGGGAGGAGATCTTTAAAAGAGGGAGAGAGGGAGAGTGGTCAGGAGAGTGGAAACATTATCAGCTCTCTGTCTCTCTTCACTTCCCTGTTTTTGTTTTATTTTCTCCCCACTTGTCACCATCTCTCATTTTCTCCATTTTGCTTATTTTTTATCTTGTTTGCTGTCACCCTAAAACCCACATCAGTGACTGACAATTCCTGTAATTTTAGCTATGAGGGAGATACACACACACACACACACACAGAGAGAGAGAGAGAGAGAGAGAGAGAGAGAGAGAGAGAGAGAGAGACAGACAGACACACACACACAAATTGGGGTAGGGGAGATTCATGCACATAATTTTCAATATTTTGTTAAAAAATACCAAAGTCTTATTTTTCTTGCAGAATTTTTCATTCAGCATAAAATCAGAAATTCTAAGACCCTCATTTCATTTTTCAGCTTTACAAATATGTGCTTTTCCCTCTGCTGGGAGTTCTCTGAAAGAGTTATTGTCCATGGTGTTCTTATAGAAGCCACAAATGTCAATAGGCTTGGGGATGCATGCCTTTAATCCCAGGACTCTGGAGGCAGAGGAAGGTGAATCTCTGTGAGTTCAAGGCCAACCTGGTCTACAGAATGAGTTCTGTGCTAGCCAGAGGCCCTATCAAAAAAAAGAGTTATAAACTATCCATAAAGTAGTTTTTCACCCAAAATGTCCTATATATTTTTAGCCTTGTTCCTGTTCCTTAAGATGGGAATGCTATGAAAAAGACCAAAAATGCTATTTAGCAAATGTTTAAATGAGGAATAGCTAGGATAATTTTCTTTTTTAATTATTTAGATTTTTTCTTTCTTTCTTGTACTATAGCAAATTCTGTCTAAATGCTCCAAGGAATGCAGTCCTGGTCAAATGAAGAAAGCAACAGGAAGCCAACACATGTGCTGCTATGACTGTGTGAACTGCCCAGAGAATCACTATAGCAACCAGACAGGTGACCACAGCCACCTCCCACTGACAGTGACTCCTCTGAATTCGTTCTCTTGGGCTGACTTTTCTGAATATCAACCCTAGCTTTATCTTTTATTTTACATTTTTTTCTTTTTCATACTGGGTATCAAACATTGGACTTTGTGTATTCTAGGTCCATACTCTACCACTGAACTATACCCCCAACCTCTCTCTAGACCCAAGCTCTACCACTGAGCTACACCCCCAACCTCCCTCTAGGCCTATGCTCTATGACTGAGCTACACCTCCAGCCCCTATTTTTATTTATTTTATTTCTATTCTTATCCTTGAGATTGAGAGATTCGAAATAGTCTTATACAGTTCAGTTAGCTTGGACAGGATTATGAGAATCATAGGTATAGAGGGAGGAAATGGCTTGAACTATATCTAATCCCTAAGCCACGTTCTTAACAAGGTCTCTAAACTGCCGCCAATAATAGCAAGTTCATGAGAGACTCTCATCTCTCTGGAGTATATAGATTCCCTGAAGAAGCACAGCCCAGTTGGCCTTTTGACTTCTCTATTAAACTTTCCCATCTTCCTCTTCGCTTCCATTTACCTTCCTCTCCCACATTCTTTGGGTTCTGTGTAGGTTTTATTTGAATAAGAAACCAATTTCACCTCTCCTGTGCTTTTTTTTTAAATACAGTAGTGTAGACAACCACCTAGTTTAAATGTTTGTAATGTAATTGTTCTCCTTTCCCTGCTAGATATGGATCATTGCCTTTTATGCAACAATGAAACCCACTGGGCCCCAGTAAGGAGCACTGTGTGCTTCAAGAAGGAGGTGGAGTATCTGGACTGGAATGACTCCTTGGCTCTCCTGCTCATCGCCCTCTCCCTACTAGGAATTGCCTTTGTTCTGGCCATTGGCATAATATTTACAAGAAACCTGAACACACCAGTTGTGAAATCATCGGGGGGATTAACGGTCTGCTACGTGATGCTCATCTGCCATGCCCTGAACTTTGCCAGCACAGGCTTTTTTATTGGAGAACCCCAAGATTTTGCATGTAAGACCAGGCAGACACTGTTTGGTGTGAGTTTTACTCTCTGTGTCTCCTGCATTTTTATGAAGTCCCTGAAAATTTTGCTAGCATTCAGCTTTGATCCCAAGCTGAAGACCTTCCTGAAGTGCCTTTATAGGCCAGTCCCCATTGTCCTCACCTGCACAGGCATTCAAGTGGTCATTTGCACTCTCTGGCTGGTCTTGGCAGCACCTGTTGTAGAGGAGAACATCTCCTTGCCTAGAGTCATTATCCTGGAATGTGAGGAGGGATCTGTCCTGGCCTTTGGCACCATGCTGGGCTACATCGCAGTCCTGGCCTTCCTTTGCTTCTTATTTGCATTCAAAGGGAGGAAACTTCCTGAGAATTACAATGAAGCTAAGTTCCTGACTTTTGGCATGCTGATTTACTTCATAGCTTGGATCATATTCATCCCTGTTTATGCTACCACATTCGGCAAGTATTTGCCTGCTGTGGAGATTATAGTTATTCTGATATCCAATTATGGGATTCTCTGCTGTACGTTCTTCCCCAAGTGCTACGTTATTCTTTGCAAGCAAAAGACTAACACCAAATCAGCCTTCCTCCAGGTGGTTTACAATTATTCGTCTCACAGTGCCAGCAACCTTGCCTTGAGTCCTGTATCCCTGAACACCACTAACCATGATACTGCAGTAACTAATCTAAGCCATAATGATAAGGCTGCAGCCTGTCCCAACAGCAACCATTGCCTGGCACAGGTGTTTAGAACAGGCAGAGAAAATGCTACAAATGTGTCTAAAACTTTGCATCAGAAAAGAAGTTCAAGTATATGAATTAGAGTTCTTAGGGCATGCCATGATCCCCAAGGAGAAGTTTCTAGTCTTTGCTGTAAGTTGTGTGTTAACTTTCCCAGCAAATATATCTTGTATAGTTTTGCTACCATTTGCTTGAATACTCTCTGTTTAACCACCTATAACAAAAATAAATAAACAAATAAATAAGCTGTTGGTATTAATCTCCTTTTGTTTTCTATTACTCCCTTCAGCCTTTATCTTGACCAGCCTTCCTCTTAGGCAATTTGAAGTCAATGGATAAGACACCAGCCTTTTTCCATTCCCTACTATTCTCACGCCTCTTTTTCAAGCATTGTGATACTTCTAGTCTACTGAAGTTGAACAAGCCTTCGGGTAGTTAGTACATATCCAGTAATACACTAAATACAGAGGCACAAGAA
Organism: Ondatra zibethicus; assembly: GCA_004026605.1. Classification (NCBI taxonomy): domain Eukaryota; kingdom Metazoa; phylum Chordata; class Mammalia; order Rodentia; family Cricetidae; genus Ondatra; species Ondatra zibethicus. The sequence continues at coordinate 5,638 of PVIU01013494.1, read as the reverse complement.
GTTACAATGAATCATTTCTAGTCTCCAGGAGCTCAAATTCCATGGAAAGACAGATATTTCCAATCACTATAAAGATTCTTCATTTGTATTGTTTACAGAGAACTGTGACAGTATAGAGTACTTATGGACACCCACCTAGGGAGATGAAGGCAGGGTTTAGAAGGCTAAGTAAGGGATATGGTATTATATAATACCCTAAAATATAAATGGATGTTAGTTAGGTAACCAAAGAATGCACAGACTACATCCATTCCGTCACTGCACAGGAATCCTCTCCAGCATGTCAGGTCAGAAATGAGTGAATGCCACAGTATGAAACTCCTTGCTAAGAGGTTGAGTCTTTATCCTGCTTGATGGCTCTAACAGTGTCTGGCTGGGTGACAGTCGGCTCAAAATTCTTCATTAGAAAGACAATTCTGATACAAGATGGCAGATAATCTTGTTAAGAGCAGCCAGTATCTGTAACAGGAATTAGAAAGGAGGCTACGTATGTATTCTCAAGCTGGAAAGGAAGTAGCAATTTATTTCAAGCCACTGGTGAAAGATGAGTTATAAGGTTCTAGTTAGTTATAATGTTCTATAAGGTCGGACAGTGATATGTGATGCAAGAGGAATTGGGGAAGGGAAATGTTGAGCTTGAAATGGTGAAACCCATCTAAAGATGTATCAAACATTCTCACAGAGTCTTTGAGCTTGGTGGACCTCGATCAAGACTGACAGCAAGAACTCAGATGCCAGATTCATACTACTTCTTCCTTTAAAGAGTTTATTAAACAGGGCTGGAGTGTTGGCTCTGAGGTTAAGAGCTTGTTGCTTTTTCAAAGTACCTGGGTTTGATTTCCAGCACCCACATGGTGACTCGGAACCAACTCTAGCTCTAGCTCCAGAGGATCTGATACCTTCTTCTGGCCTCTGAGGATACTAGGCATGCCACACATACCTACATACAGGCAAAATACCCATACACATAAAAAAGCCATAAAATAAATAAATCAAAAAAATCTATACCCAGATGAACAGGTATGAGACCTTGTGTCAAACAAAACAAAAACAGGGCTGGAGAGATGGCTCAGTAGTTAAGACTTTGTTGTTCTTGCAAAGGACCAGAGTGCAGTGCCCAGCAACCATAGTGGGCAGTTTACAACCACCTACAATTCCTGCTCCACAGGATCCAATCTATTCTGCCCCCACAGAGGCAATAAAACCCACATATACATACATACAATAAGTCTTACATGCACACAATATTGTCCCTGATCTGATTTTCTTTTTAGCTGCCATTGTCTTTTTCCCTCTCTTTACAATCAAAGGGGTAATGTCATTGTTGTCATGTTGGTTACTTATTGGTAACCTATTAGTTGAACTGCCAGCTAGTTAGACCACTTTGTTGAAATAATTCACAGAAAAGTTACAGTAACACTTTTTCTGTTAAATTTAATTTATACTTCCGTGTCTGTTGGAAAGCCCCTTCCTAGTTCCTCGGGTGGCTTTAGGACTCCACAGTCTGACATGAGCCTTTTCTGCCACCTGTGCTGTCCTGAGCAGTGTTGGTCTTTTTAGTGCGGTGTCTTTCCTAATGTGACTGCTGCATCGGAGCAGTTCTGCCTTTAAGCAGCCTGTGCACCCTCAACATGCTTTCTCCCATAATATTATCATCTCCAAGTCTGTACTTTGACCTAGATAACTCTCCAAACTGCATCCCTGCACAGTACCAGTCCGTAGCTAACCTACCCACTCGTCTCTCTAGACTTAAAGTCAGTATACTCACAATTAAATTTATGTCTGACTTCCCTTTAATCCCTTTAATTCTTAGTTTCCTTTTCTCACCATGCTTCGCCACTGCTGGACTAATTGGGAACCTGGGTTTCATTCTTTGACCACACAGACCATTTAACCCTCTTACATCTCGTCTCGTAGTTTTTATTTTCTTATTCCTATATTTTTTTAGGACTTTGCTATTGCCTGCCAGGCATTGTGGCGCAAGCCTTTAACTCCAGCACTTAGTACGGAGGCAGGAGGTTATATGTGAATTTGAGGCTAGATGGGTCTACATAGTAAATTACAGGCCAGCTAGTGCTATGCAGTGTGACCCAGTCTCAACCATACACACACACACACACACACACACACACACACACACACACACAAAACCAACCTCTGTACTCACTCTACTGTCATCACTTCCTTAATCATGTCCTTCATCACCTCTTTCATAAACTGTTGCAAAAGCTACTGAATTGACTCTGATCTCAAACATTTTACTGTCAACAAAGAGGATCTCTTCCTGCACTTGTGTTTATTTGCACTAGCTCCATTTACACAGGAAAGGGGGTGCAAGGAGCTTTTCATGTTACTCACATATTCCAAAGCTTGTAAGAAGTCAAAGGACTTATCCAGATCTCTAGGTTCTCCAAGGTCAGTACCAACTTAGGCTCTGATCTTGCAGGTGCAGTAAACTGAGAAAGGCAAAGTGTTGGAGATAGCCCCACATCATGCTGCTTCATGCCTCAGGAGCTGGGCTCCTCTCTGCATGTTGTCTTCTTTACCTGTGACTATCTGAGGAACAGCTGAATCCACAAGATGTAATGAAACTATTTCCTCTTCTAATAAAATTGATATCTGCCTTTGTTGTCGCATTTTGTACACATCATTGCACTCCCTTGGCTTGTCTTATTCAACAAATGGCTTCTAAGCACCTGTACAATACCAAGCATAATATAAAGATAAGAAATATAAAAAGCAGTACATGAATGTCAAGTTCTATGTTTTCAGGATGTTTATATTCCAGCATTTGAGTCATTTTGTAGTGAGGAAACGTTCTAGCCTCTGTGTGTGTCCCTTCACTGCCATGACCAGCATCACTAACTCTAAGACCCCAGAGTGACCTCTTATAATGTCATGTCTGCTGCTGGGAGACCCTGCTCAGGATTCCCTCCTAATACATAAAATTAATCATCGCTGATCAATCCTTCTTAAGTAGCTCCAATGGTAGCACTTTCTTACTCACGAATATTTAATAACCTCTGATTGCAATTACAATTAAACATCACCTACTTGCTAAACAATAGACACTTTTAGAAAGAACAGGTGGTGGTAGGGGGTGGTGGTTTATTGCTCAGCCTGAATATATTCATATACAATGTGGCAGTCCTGGGCTGGAGAGATAGCTCAGTGGTTAAGCATACTGGCTGTTCTTCCAAAGGCCCGGGGTGCAATTCCTAGCACCCACATAGTAGCTCACAATGGTCTCTAATTGTAGTTCTAGAGGGTCTGACACCACTTCGAGTCTCCTCAGATACCAGGCATGCAAGTAGGGCACAAACATACATGCAGATAAAGTACCTATAGACATATAAAATAAGATTTTCTTAGCAACCAATATGGTGATGCCATCTTAAAATAGTATTAAAGAGATAAAGTATTCTGATGCACATAAAAATGTTAAGAAATGACTATCCTTCTTGTGGTTTCACTGGCTCATAACTTTGTTGACATGAAAATAGTTTCTCCTGTTGATAGGGGACCAAAACAGCAGGACTGCTTCCAGATTTCCTGGGTTGGTCACACAAAATAAAAAGTCCAAGCTGTGGGTCACCAACAGAACAGACAAAAGAAATGTTGTTCCATAAAAGGTGTGAGGTTTATTCTAGTTACAGTTACTTTATTCCAGTGGAGAAGGAAACCAAGCTCTGACTTATTTGAAGCTGAAACTATGCCCTTGTCACCATGTGAAGCAGGCAAGTAAGACAGGGCTACTTTGTTGTAAAATTTTCTTTTAGCTGTTGAAGCTCTTAGATTCAAGAGGGTGTAAGATGAATAAGCTTTTTAATCTCCTTTTGAAATAAAGGGTTTATTCCCTTTTAATTATAAAGGTAATACCAAAGTATGCTTTTTAATACAAAAATAAAAGCAAAACACACACACAAGAAAGTGCCCACATCTCCAACCATCCAGAATTCGGCCAGCTTTTTGCAGATCACCCCATAAAGTCCAAATCATTACTCAAACAGATATTTTGTCATTAGCCAAAGCCAACTGATTTAGAATTCAGTGCACTTAGAATCTAGAGTCAGAATAACCCACATAATTATCCTCTTGTCCTGTTCACTGGGACATACATAGTAAAATATTTTATTACTAACATAGGGTGGGGCATAATCCACATTGCATACTCAGTTTTTATTGTTAGGAAATCAGAAGTCAGTCAGCTCAGGTTTTATAAATCTCTGAAGAGCAAAGTCCAGTGTAATTATCACTAGTGTGTCTTACATTTTGTACAAGCCATCCCCAGATTAGAACTTAATCAGTGCTGAATTAGCCAACCAGATTCTCATATACAGTCTTAAAACTTTTATCTGCCCAGTAACTCAATGACATCTTCTCAAACTTATCTTCTCATACTACAGTATCCTCATAAGAATTCCAAACAGCTAGAGCATAAAGCAGTTGCTTGCACAGTATTCAAACTACCCATAAAGAATAAAATAGAGGCTAAAGATGTAAAGAAGTTTTAAAACACGAAGTATATGTCATGACATCACAGACTACGTTACCTTTACAATTCTCTCCACCCCCCTTTTATGAAAAGAAAAGATTTATTTCAGTTTTCATTTCCAGGTCACAGTTCATTAACAAGTGAGTTGTGAGGCAGGCATCTTAAAGCAGAACCTGAAGCAAAAACTGATGTGGGATTCCCCTCTGTATGCTGTGATACCATTGGTTAATAAAGAAGCTGATTTGTCCTGTTGCAGTGCATGAGAGATAAGGCAGAGTCTAAAAGAAGCCATGCAGCCACAGCAGGAGACAGACGTCGGACTCTGGACAGAATCTTATTGGTAGGCTAAAACCATGTGGTGATATACAGATTAATAGAGATAGATTAATTTAAGATATAAGAGTTAGCTAAAAATATGCATAAGCTAATAGGCCAGGCGGTGTTTTAATTGATATAGTTTCTGTGTGGTTATTTCAGGTCTGGGAGGCTGGGAAATGAACAAGCAGTCTCCACCAACAAAATGACACACAACATTAGACAATGTACATCCACATAAACCCTTAAAAAAGATTAAAAAAAAAGAGGGCTTCTAGACCCACAAAACTGAAGCCAAGCACAGTTTCTTGGTAGCCACATTTTTTTTCAGATAGGCTCTGTTTGCTAGCAGTGAACAGAGACGGGCTCCTCAAAGAGAGGGCAATAGCAGCAATAGCAGCACAGCTCCTTTAAGAAGACTTACTGGTTCTTGAGTTCTTTGTATACTTTGGAGATCAGACCTTTGTCTGATGTGGGGTCAGTGAAGATCTTCTCCCATTCAGTAGGTTGCCTTTTTGTCTTAATGACTGTGTCTTTTGCTTTACAGAAGATTCTCAGTTTCAGGAGGTCCCATTTATTAATTGTTGCTCTTATTGTCTGTGCCCTTGGGGTTTTACATAAGAACTGGACACCAGTGCCCACGTGCTGCAGGCTACTTCCCACTTTTTCTTCTATCAGGTTCAGTGTGGTTAGATTTATGTTGAGGTCTTTAATCCATTTGGACTTGAGTTTTGTGCAGGGTGACAGATAAGGGTCTAATTTCATTCTCCTACATGTTGACATCCAGTTATGCCAGCACCATTTGTTGAAGATGCTTTCATTCTTCCA
>PVIU01013493.1:0-55646 GCA_004026605.1 Ondatra zibethicus | reverse complement strand
CGAAGGTTCTACGGTGATATTTGAGTTATTCATCAGTGTGACTGACTACAGCACAAGGCCAGTTCAGGCACCCTCTCCTCTGCTGCTCAAGGACCTAGCTGGGGATCAACCCGTGGACACCTGGAATCCCCTCAAGAGCCTAGTCTCTTGCCAACTCTAAAATGGCTCCCTTAATGTAGATATCTTCTTCCCTGCTCCTATATCCACCCTTCCTCCATCTCAACCCTCCCACTCCCCCAAGCTCTCACCAGTCCTTCCCTTCTCCCTTCTCTCTTCCACTCTCCACTTCCCCCTGCTCCACCCCCACCCACATGCTCCCAACTTTTGCCTGGCAATCTTGTCTGCTTCCAATTTCCAGGAGGATCTATATATATTTTTCTTTGGGTTCACCTTATGATTTGGCTTCTCTAGGCTTGTGAACTATAGGCTCAATGTCCTTTGTTTATGGCTAAAGTCCACTAATGAGTAAGTACATACCATATTCATCTTTTTGGGTGTGGGTTATCTCACTCAGGATAGTGTTTTAAATCTGACCATACTAAACCTGATAGAAGAGAAAGTGGGAAGTAGACTGCAACACATGGGCACAGGAGACCACTTTCTACATATAACCCCAGTAGCACAGACAATAAGAGCAACAATGAATAAATGGGACCTCCGGAAACCAAGAAGCTCCTATAAAGCAAAGGACACTGCCATTAAGACAAAAAGGCAACCTACTGAATGGGAGAAGATCTTCACCAAACCAAAGATATACAAAGAACTCAAGAAACTAGACATTAAAATTCTAAATAACCCAATTAAAAAATGGGGCACTGAACTGAACAGAGAATTCTCAACAGAAGAAGTTCAAATGAGCAAAAGATACTTAAGTTCATGTTCAACTTCCTTAGTGATCAGGAAAATGCAAATCAAAACAACTTTGAGATACCATCTTATGCCTGTCAAAAATGGCTAAAATCAAAAACACCAATGATAGCCTATGCTGGAGAGGATGTGGGGTAAGGGGAACACTCATCCATTGCTGGTGGGAATGCAAACTTGTGCAACCACTTTGGAATGCAGTGTGACAGTTTCTCAGGAAAATGTGAGTCAACCTACCTCAGGATCCAGCAATACCACTCTTGGGAATATACCCAAGAGATGCCCAATCATACTACAAAAGCATTTGTGCAACTATGTTCATAGCATCATTATTTGTAATAGCCAGAACCTGGAAACAACCTAGGTGCCCTCAATGGAAGAATGAATAAAGAAAGTGGAACATATACACATTAGAGTACTACTCAGAGGTAAAAAACAATGACATCTTGAATTTTTCATGCAAATGGATGGAAATAGTTTCCACTTCTTAAAGATGATTGGTTAACAAAACTTCCCCCATCACCTCCCCCTTTTCTCTAAACAAGATCCATCCAAACCCAATACAACTATATACAATAGGAACAGATACCAAATATAAAATTACAAACAATATAAGCAAGGAAAGCATAACAAAAGTTTTAATAAACATTCTATTTCAAGGAGTCTAAATCTTGCATCAGAAATAAGCTTGGCTAAATCATGAGGAAGGTAACTACGACTATCTAATCTTCAACTCCATGGATGATCTGAGAAGGGAAATAATATTACTTGAGTAAGCAGGAAGTGCAATCAAGCAACTTTCAAAATGTGCAACAAATGACAGAGACAACCGGCTACCTGGGCAATCACCCAAAGTCTCATTTGCAACGTTGAAGCAATCAACTTTGGCTAAGGTCTAAAGACTATTTGTAAAAGCAAGAAACTTTTTAAAACTGTCTTACCCTGTCTTGGCAGGATTTGACAGACCTGCTTATCCATTTCTGGATACTATGTATCTTTTCAGTGGTTGAGGCAAGGGCATTTCTTTCCGAAGGCCAGTTGCACCAAAAAGAAAACAAGCTCCAGGTGGAGTGTCTTCGGTGCTCAATATTCACTCGGGAATAGATCTGAGCTGCCAGAAGTAATTGTGTCTCACTTCAACAGAACTCTTAAGTTATTTAAATGCCATTTTCTACAGCTCTTTGAGGTTGAAGATTATCTATTTATGCAGAATATAATCTCTATGTAACTAAAGAACCTGATTAGTCTAACTATAAGTATGACAAACATAGATGACTATTGATCTATAATTCTTAATACCTATATAACTTAAAGACTAAGACAATAAACAGCTGTGCAATAAATGAGGACAATGACCTCCAAGTGTAAACAATGTGTGAGTATCTTGATCAGAGGTAGAAATGTACATTGCAATATGGTAAATATATATCAATATACAAAAAATGTTTTCTACAGAGGGAGAAGCATGCATGCATACAACAGTTAATATAATTTAACTTTGTATCAATATACAAGAATCTATAACAATGTAATAGTCTATAAATAATAACTCATAAATATTCACTCTATTACTCACTATTATTATTAGAGTGAGTAAGCTCATACCAATCTATTATCCCATCCAATTTTGCCTTTTTTAAAAAAAGATCCCTGAGCTTATGAAATTTCTCCCCCAAGCCCAAACCCTATACCAATAATAATCAAACCCTAAATGATGTCCCTAACCCTGAGGACAAACTTTGTTGGGAGGGGGAATGTCATCTTCTAGAATTACTTCCAGCTGTCATGGGAGCAACGTTCATTCTACAGGATCCTGTGAAAGTAAAATGATGGTTAAGGTTCAAGATGAATGTCTGGTACGATTGCAAATAGTCTCTGAGTATTTTGTGGAGGTCTGCCAGAACGTTGTAAAAATGTGCACCATTTCAGCTAACCAAGTTGGAACCATCTTATGCAGCTGGTACCCAAAACAGGTCTTGTAGTAGTGCTATGAGAATCATGATGTCATATCAGCCAGGTGGAGTTGTTGTGGGGCCCCATCTTCTTTCTGGAAACTTCAAAGATTACTGCAGGAAAATTTATTGTTGATTATGGAAAACTTAAGCATCATTTATATAGAGCTACACAGACATATATTCAATGAAAGGTACAATAAAAATAAAAATAGATATGAAGAAAAGTAAAATTTTTTAAAAATTCTTTTTATTTCTGTCCCATGTCAGATGGCTCTTGACATGAGATAGAAACTCCAGAGTTTTCTTTTAACAACCTGCTTGGATTTAACTAGGTTCCACTTCTTAAAGATGATTGGTTAACAAAGCTTCCCCCATCAAACTATTAAAATACAGAAGTCAAAAGCTTGCCCAAATAATATGCCAAAATAATAGATGAGATTCAAGGTATACAAGCATCTACGCTCAGAGATATCAGGTGTTTTATTTGTGGTATACAGGGCCATTTGAAAAGGAATTGTAGGCAATCTGTTCCTAGAAACAATGTTTTATTTTAGAGATAACCCAAACAGAAGGCTGCAGCCTTCTGTAGTATGCAGAAGGCATGGCAAAGGCTAGCATTGGACTAATGAATGCAGGCAAAGGACAGGCAAGATAAGCCTTTGCCATCAGGAAACACCCTGAGAGGACTCTTTCAGGCCTCAATATCAAATCTGTTTACAATAATTCCAAGTCAGCATTGGAGAAACTCATCCACCGAACAATTAAAAGACTTAATGCGTGTTGTTCAAATTCTCACTGCTCTGGATGTGATCAAAGAGCACAGAACAGCTTCAACAGATACAACAAAAAGTTCAGGGGAGAGTAGAAAACAAATATTTTGGCAAATTGCTATAAATGATCAGAAACAAAAGCTAAAAATACAAAAAAACGGCTTTGAAATTGAAGGTGTTTTATACACGGGAACAGAGGCATGCATGAGATGCCAATGGGACATAGAAGGAATTGGACATACTGAATGAAAGAAAGGTAAAAAGCCACATAGTAAAATATAGATTGATATAAATAAGCTAATTTTATTCATAGTGGGACAAACCTAAACTAAGGATGAGTTTTCATAATCATTAATATCTCCATGTCATTATTTGTAAACTGGTGGACCAAAGAAAGATCTGTCTACCTAGAAAATCTATCTTCTTAACCATGACTTTATATCTTCCCTTGTCATAATGCTAGCCAAGTGAAGGAAGAATAAAATTGCAGGAAAACTGGATCTGGTTATGAAGCTTCAACTTCCAATGATCTCTCTACACTGGGATAGAAAAACAATATATTTCAGTGTTGGAAATAGAACCCATTCTTCTAACTTAGTTGAGCTGAAGGGACTACAATCATGGGAAATTTTCTAGTTAATGATTAGTATAACAATTGTGGTTAGTGGCCCAAGATTAGTGGAATCTTTAGGATTCAGGCCTCCTATTCTCCATGGTACTACGCTACCAAACAGATGAAATCAGCTTAGAATGTGATTAGTTCCTAGTCAGATAATGTAGAAAAGTCCTCAAACTGATTATAGTGAAATATAAATGTCTATCAGCTTCTTAAATAGGATAGCACTTACTTTTGGCAAGGTAAAACAGAGATATTTTATGCATTCCATTAAATATAATGGGAAGGGTACTGCCAACAGACTTAGTGATAATCATTGTGATTGAGTGGGTCTCAATACCAGGACTAGAGCACTAGGAAGAGGCTACTTGTTTCCTGAGATTAACAGCATAGAGCAATGGATAGATCACTCATTTATATTTCTTTGCTTAACCACAGGTAAGTAAAGTAATTACAGCAAATACATACTGGGTCTCAGATGAATGTTGAGTTTTGTTTCTTCCTCTCAGACCTATCAGGTTTCTCTACATTTCATAGTGACAATTCACATGTTATTATAAAATATTCTCTTTCAGGCACAGCATAAAACCTACATAGGGTTTCTAAGAATTGAGTTGCTACTCCACTGAACAGCTTATATTTATACTTCTTTAACTGGAAATAAATTAATTGACATTAGCATGGCCATGAACATTGGCAAAAGAGTGAACTCTTTATTGTGTCTCATGTAGACCAGTTGATAAAGTTCATTGGTGGGCATCCTCCTCAATAAAATTAAATTACAAACACTATGATCAAAACTCATGGTTCTTAATTTTAATCAGTTAATATATTCTTGTAAACTTATTATGAGAATTCATATTAATACCTATGTTTATATAAATAATATCCTTAGAAGAAAAACTGCTTATGTCAAATGGTAACATTATTTAGGGATTTATATTTTATAAACTGGTGCTCATGATAAGTTTGTAAGATTAAGAATCTAAACTCAATTTGCTTGTATGTCATCCTAATGAATTTCTTCTCTAGCAAAGCATGTTGAGTCACTATCTACTAAAATATTATTTGTTATTTCTACATGCATAGAAATTTCCTCCCTTGAAATAACCTTTTACTCATCTCTCCCTATAAAAATCTCATACTCTAAGGCTTTTTACAAATATTAAGTATTTTCATACTTATTATTCATATGATGGTGCTGTAATTAGTCTAGATACATAGAAATGGAAAATGGAATTGTTTTTTCAATATGAAATATATCCTTAAATGATAACAGAAATTTATAAAGATAAATTGTAATACTAGAAAACTGCAGGGCAATAAAAAGAAAGAATAAACCATTGTAACGATTCATGCCAGGGGTATATGAGATAATGGTTAAGGCAATGAGAATTGTCTTTGCAAAATATGATGGGGAAAGGTCTTTGTACATTCCAGAAAGTGAAAGTCTATACACAGACACACACACAGATACACACACACGCACACACACACTTATTTCTTCCTCTTTGTAGTAACTGAGAACTTTAATTTTTTATATTTGTTAGTTTTCAGCAGTGTTATATGTAGTACATGCTCAAAGTAATATATAAGAAGGCTTCTGCTTCCATTAACAGGAATTAACTAACACTGAACTTCTTACTCCTTCCTATATAGATAATTATGAAATATAGACCAAATACATAAGACAACTATTTTAAGACATTGAAAAGAGAGACATTCTTGAGGAAAAAAAAGATTCTGAAGTGGGCTTCAATTGTAGTTCATTTCATTCTATGACAGAGTAGTAGCACTGAATGAGATCCCAGTGGGGTCCTTAATAAAGAAAGTAGATATTAAGGACTTTGTCCTTGGCATATAAAGAATGACTTTGCATTCTATGGAAGCTGCCCCAGAAGTTTGCATGAGGCAGGGCATGATGTTTGAAAAGCCTAGCAAAGGATTGTTTCCAGGAGACTAGGAGCAGGACAAAGATACTATGTGAGGACCAACATGTGTAATAATTATGAAGCAGTTAGGAGTTGAGATACCTCACTGTGCTTAGACATTTATTAAACGTCCCAGATACAATGCCCTGGGGAAAGGGAACTCTTCTGTACTTAATGAAAAACCTGAAATCAACTCTATAAACCATAAAACTAAGCCCAATGTATTTGAGAGACTCTACTAATCTATTAACTATTTGACAAAATAAAAGTGAATGGGATTAAGATGAAGACAATTCAAAGCATATTTCCTATCAAATAACATTTATAAAATAACAATACTCAACATAAGGAATTTTTAAACCACCAATGGAAAAGAATCTTCCAAAATCAAAGATATTGGAAAGAGTTGACATAATGAATAAATGCTATAAAATATCCTTTCTCCGATAAAATAAACACTATAAATAACTATAGAAATAAATTGTAGTTACAGAGTTAAGAAGATAAAGCATTTAAAATAAAGTCCTATTGGATGATTTAATAACAAGTTAGAAACTGCAGAATAAGTAAAGAAAAACAACTTTAACATTAAAGCAGAAAAATGTTAACTATGTAAAATATTATTATTTCCAGTAACCTATGAGGCAATTTTAGAAAATGTAAGTGTAAAGTCTCACATAAAGTGTCATGAAGATTCATCCATAGAACAAATTAATAAACACTAACTTAACATGATGAAATAATACAATATCCATCCAAGGGTAGATGAAAATCAGCAAAATAGCTCAAATCCAGAGTAACAGCTATGTGGGTAAATGTCAGTGAAAGAAGATTATGGCAAAATTGGGCGAAAAAAACTTGAGAGCTTTAGATGAACAGAATTACAAAGCAATAGTTATTCTCCAAAACTGTTATAAGAAATAAATAGAATATCTGGGCTGATGCTTGTTTCCTATAAAAAAAAACCCAACTCATAAATATTGACCTACAAACGTTAAGGTCAGGGTAGCTGCACTAGCATTTCTATCAGACATTTAATAATGATTAATATCACCTTTATACAAACCAACTTAGAGTAAAATAAAGTGATAATATTTATTTATTTATTTTCATGAGAATGTCACAATGATAGGCATAGATATAAAGCTTAGACATGAGGACCAATATACATTAATAACACATTTGACATTTGTCAAAAATATTAGGAAGTAGAATCTGGCATTATATTGAAAAAAGGAGTAACATATACTAATCAAGTAGATTCACCTGAGAATCATAAGGCACGATAATATTTAATTATCACATTAGTCACATTAACAAAATAAAAAATAAAATCACCTAAATTAAAACCAACAACTTTAATATTTAACACTAGTTGATGACAGACTCTTATAAAAATATTCATTGAAAATACCCCACCAATTTATAAATGATCTCTGTGCAATAAACTAACGTGAAACCTATGCAGGCAACAACTTTTCCTTAGTATCGAGAGTAAGGCAAGGATTTCATTCATTACACTTTGCCTTCAACAAGCAACAAAACAAAGCAAAAGAAATACTAAATAGAACATTTGGAACTGAAGAAATAAATTCATCTTTTTCATAGATAACAAGGTTGTATGATTATGTATGCAAGAAAATTTGTGAAGCCTGGTAATGCTGTCATTGCTAAAGAATGAGCTTAGAAAGAGTCTATAACATAGAGATTATAAAAATCAATTAATTTTTATATACTGATAACAAATAAGTGGAAAACAGCAACAATAAGCCATTTAATATTCCTCACAATTATATCATAGTTTAAATACTTAGTAATATATTTCTAAGATATACTGAACATTGTTCTAACTGAACAATTAATGTTAAGTAAATGATTAAAGTCAAAAAATTTCTTGAATAGCTTCCAATTAAAAGATGCAAAACTCTAAAAGTATGTCCAGATATATGTGTTTCCAAGTCAGATGAGGGATGGTAGAGCATTGCTTCAGGCATCTTTCAGAGGGCAAGACAGAAAGGGGGCCATTCCCTATCCAAATCATGTTTGATCATGCTTAGACCTGTTCAACTCTGTAAAGATAATGGCCACATCATGATGAAGTCTGTTAAGCTTCTATCCTTTCCCTATTCTCAACCCCAAGGAACTGTTTTCTTGGAAGTCATGTGACAGACATTCTTCTAGTCTAACACATAGGCTTAGAGAGACCCTGCTGCTGTGGAATACTGTGAAAATGTCATTGTTTATTGGAAATAAAGAATATAGACCAAAAATACAACCATTAACCTCAAATATTTTATGTTGATATGAACTCTGGCATTTTTATTATACTATATTATAATTTTCTTTTTCTTATTTAAGATATTGTGCCTATGCAGCTAATTTAAAAATGCAATGTCAGGTTTTAGTCCTTGAAAACTATGTAGTATAATAAAGAAATAAGTTAATAGTTTGTCACCTTACAACAATCAATGTAATCAGGTTAGGTATGTATTCAAGGTAATACAAAGACATATTTTAGATACATTGGTGATCTTTAAATGCTTCAAAGCCCTATGTAATATGAACTTTAAGATGTTTAGTACCCTGAGACATTTATGCTTCTGAAAGCATCAATTTGCATCATAAAAAAAATGATAGGCATTGAAGAACATCCATATGGAGTTTGCTTTCAAATGGCTTATTATTATTTAACTCTATCACTTTTTAATATTTATCTTATTATATTTACTTCTTTAATCTATAACTGTTTGTCTTCTTTCTATATTAAACTTTTATTGCCTCTTTAAAGACTGTTTTACTCTTTTTAACTGTTTATACTCTTTTTTCTTCACTCTCTCAAGCCTACATACATTTTTAAAACACATTGTGTCTTGTTTAGAGGTCTTTTATGTCTGAATCTGTCCTATTGTGTATTTGAAATACTTTTCTGACAAAGACGATTTTGAAATGCTAAGCAGTGTGGATGTCATTGCCCTGGATACTGGGTCCACCACTCTCTGTATTTTAACATGGCAGAGGTACATTTATTGTCCCATGCCACCACTAAGTAACTTACAGCATGCTGCCCACAAACCCCACTCAAGTGCTCAGCCTCCTGAAAGAGCCAGAGGTGTTAGTGTAACTAGCACAAATCAGGAGGCCTTCTTATAGGAGCCACACAGTTTTTTTTTTTTTTTTTTTTTTTTGGTCTGGTACCACTGAGTAAGGAAGTCTTCTCTTAAAGGAATCGTGCCTTTGTTTGCTTCTAGAAAATGGAATCCACCCAAAAAAAGTGTTGCTACAATGAATCTCTTTGCTTAACTCTGTTTTTTTGTTTGTTTGTTTTGGATTTGTTTGTTTGTTTGTTTGTGCGTCTAGAATTCTATTCCAAGCTCTCTCAGGTTTTATGTAGATGTAGCTGCCCCATGTTGGATGCCAATATGTAGACAGAGACTGTGCATTCTTTTCCCAGCTGCACTGACCTGAAATAATCACACAAAAACTATATTAATTAAAATACTACTTGGCCTATTAGCTTAGCCTACTTATTAACTAACTCTTACACCTTAAATTAAGCCTTTTTTATTAATCCGTGTATTGCTAGGTGGCTGTGGTCTACTGGTAAGTTTATGTCTGGTGTCTGTCTCCTTCTGTCACTACATGGCATCTCCCCAGCTCCACCTTCTTTCCTCCTCTATCTCTGCTCGGAATTCCCATCTTACTCTCTTCTGTCCTGCCCATAGGCTCAAAATAAATTGTTTATTAACCAATGGTAATAAAACATATTCATGGACTACAGAGTGGGTTCTCACATCATAGACTGAAGATTGGATACCCTAACATTGCAGAGGAATTTTGGGTGACTGTCCACGCAGACAAATTTCTCTGTCATTTGTATAGTTTTGTATCACTCATTTATATAATTGTCATTTGTATAAGTGGCTTAGACTGTACTTTCTGTTTACTCAGGTAATATTATATCCTTCTGGAGTCCTTGTTGAAATTGAAGACTATATAGTTAGTTATATTTTTCCTTAGATATTACAGAAAGTAAATTATGTACAAAATTTTGGACTCACAAAGATAGGATTGATAATAGAGCATTTTTTTCTGAATTTGCCAAAACCAAACAGACCAGGTATTGTTCTTGTTGTATATAGTCTTACTAGGTTAAAATTAAAACTTTCTTATTTAGACAGAAAGGGGAAAATTTTGTGAAATAAGCTCTTTGTACATTGTGAATATGTGTCACTGTTATTGCTCTAATAAAAATCTTAATTGCCAATAGCTAGGCAGTATTTCCAGGTGCAGATGATGCTGAGAAGAAGAGGAGGGGCAGAGATGGGAGAGGTCACCAGCCAGATGGAGAGGAAACAGAACTTGCAGGAGAGGTGAAAGTCACAAGCCACATGGTAACATGTAGATTAATAGAAGTGGGTCAATTTAAGTTATAAGAGCTAGTTAAAAATAAGCCTAAAGCTATTGGCTAAGCTTTCATACTTAATAAATCTCTGTGTGATTGTTTGGGAACTGGCTGGCAGGATGGAAAAATCTACCTAGTTTTTAGAATTCTTAGCATACTTTGGATATCAGTCCTCTATCAGATGTGGACTTGCTAAAAACCTTTCCCCACTCTTTAGGCTGCTGCCTTGTCCAGTTATTAGTGTCCTTTTCCTTATAGAAGCTTTTGAGTTTCATAAAGTCCTTTTTATTAATTAGGGCCTGTATTAATAGTGTTCTGTTCAGAAAAATCATCTCCTGTGCCAATGCATTCAAGGCTATTCCCCACTTTCTCTACTATCAGGCTCAGTGTATCTGGGTTTATGTTGAGGTCTTCGATTCCCTTGTAAATGAGTTTTATGCAGCATAATAAGTAAAGGTCTATTTGCATTTTTGTATGTGCAGATACCCAGTTTGACCACTACCATTTGTTGAAGATGCTTTCTTTTATCCATTGTGTATTTCTGGCTTCTTTATGAAAAATCAGGTGTCTATATATATATGGTTTGTGTCTGGATCTTCACTTCTATCCCTTTATCAATGTGTCTATTTTTATGCCAATATCATGCTGTTTTTATTATTATATACCTATAGTACAATTTGAAATCAGAAAAGGTAATACTTCTAGCAGTTTTTTATTGTTCAGAGTTGTTTTAGCCATTCTGAGTTTTGTGTTTTTCTACATAAAGTTGAGAATTATCCTTTCAAGTTATATAAATAATTGTGTTGGAGTTTTGATGGGGACTCCTTTGAATCTGTAGACTGCTTTTGGTAGAATGGTCATCTTTATTATGTTAATCCTACTGATCCTTCAGCATGGGAGATCTTTCCAACTTCTGGTATCTTCTCCAATTTCTTCACAAAATTGATGTTTTGTCATACAAGTCTTTCCCTTGCTTGGTTAGAGTTACTTAAGATATTTTATATTATTTGAGGCTATTGTAGAAGGTGTTATTTTCATGATTTCTTCCTAAGTCCCTTTGACATTTGTCTGGAAAAGGGCTATTGATTTATTACAGTTAATCTTGTATTCTTTCACTTTACTAAATTGGTTATTAGTTGTGATAGTTCCAAGGCAGAATTTTTAGGGTCACTTATATATACTATTATATCATCTTTAAATAATGATTATTTGACCTCTTCCTTTCCAATTTGTACCCCCTTGATATACTTTGTTATCTAATTTCTGTAGGTAAGACTTCAAGTACTATGTTGAATATGTATGGAGAGACTGAACAACCTTGCATTGTTTTGGATTATTGTGGAATTACTCTGAATGTGCCTCTATTTCATTTGATATTGGTTATGTACTTACTGTAAACTACCTTTATTATGTTCAAGTATGTCCCTTTTATCCCTAATTTCTCTATGACTTTTATTATGACAGGGTATTAGAATTTATCATAGGCATTTTCTTCATCTAGTAAGATGATCATGTGTTTTGTTTTCTTTCAATGTTTATATGGTTTATATGTTCTTTTTGTTGAAAGACTTTTAATGACTGCTTCTATTTACTTAAGGATTAGAGGTTTATTTACATTGTTTCTCTGTTCTAGATATAACTTTGTTAATTAATACCTATTGATAATTACCCATTTCTTTCAGATTTTCAAATTTTTTTGGTGGATAAGTTTTTAAAGTACATCCTTTTAGCCTAAGGATTTCTTTGGTGTTTGTTGTTATATCCCTTGTTTCATTTCTAATTTGTTAGTTTTCATATTTTCTGTCTTTTACATAGTTTGGATAAGGGTTTGTCTATCTTGTTGATTTTCTCAAAGAACAAATTCATTGTTTCATTGATTCTTTGTATTGTTCTCTTTGTTTCTATTTTATTTTATTTCGGCTCTCAATTTGGTTATTTCTTGCTTTCTACTCCTCTGTGGTATGCCTAATTCTTTCTGTTTTAATCTTCAGGTGTGCAGTTAAGTTGCTAGTATGAGATCTCCCCATTTTTTTTTTTTTTTTTTTTTTTTTTTTTTTTTTTTTTTTTTTTTTTTTTTTTTTTTTTTTTTTTTTTTTTTTTTTTTTTTTTTTTTTTTTAGTGAATGATCTTAGTACTATGAAAGTTCCTCTTTACATCACCATCATTGTGTCCTATAAGTTTAGGTAGGCTATGTATTCATTTTCATTCAATTCTAGAAAGTCATTAATTCCTTTCTTCATTTCTATCTTTATATACTTTTCATTCAATAGAGAGCTGTTTGAGTTCTCATGAGTTTCAACTGTTGTTGATATCTAGATTTAATTCATTGTGATTTGATAGGAAACGGTTATTCAGTTTTCTTATTTGTATCTGTTGTGAGTTCCTTTTATGTTGTTAATTTTGGAGAAAATTCAGTGCAGTGCTGAAGAGAAGGTATACTCTTTTGTGTTTACTTCTGTTAGGTCCATTCTGAAGGCTCAATACTGTGGTTTCCAAGTTTTTAAGTGGTGAGATTAAAAAGGGATAGTTTGAAATGGATATATGAACTATTTTCTTTAAGTAACAGCTTGTGAATGTGGAGAAGTTTTGTGCCCATAAAGGAAAAACCATATTAAATATAATCGTCACCAGATTTTATCTGTTTAGCTTTAATTTTCAAAGTTCTAGAGGCATTTTTCTGTGCTGAGTGAAGTCTTGCATCGATCAATGTAACTTGTGGAGTCCACATTTTATAAAGATCACAAGGAGAGAATTTTTACTCAACTAATTGGAAGACTTAGACTCTGGCATTTGAGGTCTTTTTTCTTTATCTCTCTTATTGATCCTCTGGTACAAACAAGTGGTATATTAATGGTAAATACAATGCATAACTATAAAATTACCATTATTACACCAACATTAAACTGAAGGAAAAGAAAGAAAATGATAAAGTCATCATCTGCAACCTCCTATTTGAACTTTATTAGTTTCTACAAATTCTCATTTAGAAATTCTTCAATTCTTTCATTTTAAGTGACAATGTTTTTCATGCTTGTTTTAAAAATTATACAAATTACTGTGCACAGCAATGCTGACTTTAGCATCTCTCCAAATAATGGGAAATATCTACATCTCTACAAGCCACGGTTTGGAAAAACATGATTTTAATAGGTGGACAATCAGGTAGTTTGCTTAAATATAAGAATTCTAAAATCAGGGCAACCAATTTTGCTTCATGCTGACAGTTTTAACTTTAGAATGTAAGACAAGCACCCCAAATGTAAGGCAGCTCTAGAGTTTGTTAATTCTTCTACCTTATGAGTTTCTGACAGCCACCCTCTGGTTTTCCATAGGCTTCCTCTCTCCCATTTTTCTGTAGCATTTCTATACATGAGAGTGTCCAAGCAGAGAAGTCTGTTTTCATGTGTCACCTCTTCAAAGTGAAGCCTTCTCATAATTCTTTCCCTGTCAAGTTGGCATCCTTTCAGATTTTACTGGCCAGAATTATGTTGCTTTTTTTCCACTCAATTACTCATGGTTATCCAGTGTACTAATGTAGAATTGAATCCTATATGGAGAATGGAGTCACATTTCGGGAAATTGAATGCTTAGTGACACCTAGTTAGGGTTGACAATGAAGACTAGCTTACTGGATGTCAAATAGTCGGTGTATCTACTAAAATGAAGGTGAATTTACAATGTTGCCAAGGAAAGGGGGATTTCATAAGTACTATAGGAAAGAGTGTACCTGAAATGAGAAAATGGGGAGGTTAAATCATCTGTTTGAGTGCCTGGAAAATAAGGCAAAGAGTATATGGAATTCTAAGGATGGGGAAAGCTTCATAGACAGTCAAGGTAATGAAGAGCTCCAGTATTCCTTATTCAAAACCAAGGAGTCTGTATACCACCTAGCAGTGGGTTGAAAACAGGAGACAGATTTTAAATACAAAGGACATTGTGAGATTTACTCTATGGAGTAACTCATTGCACAGCAAAGAGAGACTGCCCCCCCCCGATATTTCATGCTGTTTATTTTCTGATCTTATTTAGTACTTAGCATTCATGTTCTGATAGGCACGAGTTTTCATGAGTGATAGAAAGGGGATCTTATCTTCTAACCTACATTTTACATTCTAAGAAGGCAGAAATAAGTGGTTGTTTACTTAGTTGTGTACCTCTAGGCAGAGTGACTGCCTTCCAGGGAGGGCTCATTTTCTTCCCTTGTGTTTACTCCCCTTCCATCTACAGAGATCCAGGAACAATAGCTCTGGAGGGAAACAAAGTGTATTGGAAATTTCTGAGAGCTGGACCGAGCCATTTCAGGTTTATGCTCCAGTCTTCTCACTGATAAGGCAGTCCACCATCATATCTCTATTTCAGTGTTTTAAAAAATTAAACACATTTTAGATGAAGTATCTACATATTTAAGTGTGAATAAAATAAATTTGTAATAATGGTTTCTTAATTTTTCTCTTGTAAGTGGAATGCAACCTGCACAACAGCAACGAACAATCTGTCTGATCTATTGTTGCACCCAAGGTATAGAATAGAGCTTGATTCACTGTGACACTCAATAACACATTTGAATTAATAAATAAAGGAAGGAAGAGCTGCAAAAACAGGCCCAACATGATATTAGAGATAATGGCAAACTACAGTAAACCTTGGTCAACAGTAAACTACAGTAAACAGTGGTCTGAGTCCTTTAGTATGGTAATCATAGATAAAATAAAACATTGAAGTGAATTTTACTTTCATTTATCTGAGAAGAAGGTACCAGTGTCTGCACTTTTCCTTAACAACCCCTGAATGTTCACTAACCAATTTCTCTTAATTTACTTTAAAATTTCCATGATTTTTGCCCTCTTCTCCGCAGGACTGGAGCCTGAGCTGCTGCTCCATGTTAGGATATTAGGTGCCTTCCAGCCTACATGTGGAGCCCATGAAGCTGAGCCTCACAATACTGAGCTGTAGCTCCCTTTCACTCTGTGCTTCGGTCACAACACTCTCAGACTCTGCTACCACCAGGATCTCTTGGTGGAGCTTGGGTAATAATGTTTCATGCTGGGAATCCAGGAATCACGTTTCCCAATGCTTTTGCTTGAAATATGTTAATAGCATCTCTCTGTGTACTTTAATAACAGAGACACAGAAGCTATTTTTGACTACTTAAGTATAACAAACATAAAACAGGCACACAACCTAATAATTTCTCAGACTGTACCCACCCGTGCAATGATAACTGAATCATAAATACAACATTATGGGCATAGTGGAAGGTCTAACATGTCCCCTTAGTTAAAATTCATTCCCAAGGACTGCCACCAGACATTAACAAGCATGGATTTATTTGGCTATTACTGGATTATTATTTTAACTGAACAAAGTTGTAGGATACAGCATCTTAATTTGATACATATATACAATGTATAATATTCACATCATAAGAATCAGCATTTACCTTATTGTATTTCTCTGTGTTTGGACTTTTGAATTCCTTTCTTGTCAATATGGAACAGTCTATTGTAAACTATAGTGATAGTACTGTAGAATACTGCAAGTTATTGCTTCTGTCTCTGCTCTAGTACATGGTCTCACCCTTCCTCTTACATTTTTCCCAGATTCTAATAACCACTGTTGTGCAATTGATTTGATACATTCTGTCATAATTATTTCTATTTAATTCACAATATGTAAAATATTAACCCACACAGATGTGTGTAAGTGAAGAAATAAATATAGAAGATGTGGTATGTGCACAATGGAATATCACTCAGCCATAAAATTCAAAATCCTACTATTTGGAGCAGAATGCCTGGAATTGAGGACATTATGTTAAGTGAGACACAGAAAGACAAGGAATGCTTCTTTTCAACCGTACATGACTGTTGCTAGTATTTTTAAATGAAATCATACATGAACTAATTTTGTTTATAGATTAGATACTTCCTTAAGAGGGAACTGGTTTAGCTTAGCTTATACAACTAAGTAATCTTATGAAATCTAGTAAAAGCAAGAGAAATTTAGAAAATTGTTTTGGAGACAAACTAAAGAACAACTTAAAACAAGTACTCAGGAATTATATGATTTTGTGTTTATATTCAGGTTCTTTTAGATATGAAATTTGTTGCCCTGAACAATTATTTATGTTTACATATCAAGTAATTCACCTGTAAAATATGGTTAACAATAACTTTTTGTCATTGGGATGTGTGGGAAATATGTAGGTGATATGTATGACATACTTAGCACTGTAACCATTAGTATTTACTCTTTGTGATGAAGAGCAAAGGGAACATCACCTAGTAGAGTAATGTTGTACTTCACATGAGGAAATACTGTTTTAGAGATCCCAGGCTAATAATGTAAGCATGTGATACTCCTTGAAGTTAGCCTAGTATTCTGCACAGCTCCTCATGACAGTATGTGGATGATAGGGAAGTTGACTCTAGTGATAGTCCTACTCAGGCATGTTAGCTACTGTGGTTTATCACACAGACTGTACCAGGGTTAACATCATTTGTTCTATAATGAATAATGATTTTCTGGCTCTTGTTCCTCCATAGTCCAAGTGACCTATAATGACTTCAGGTGTTCTACCAGAATTTGCACCTTGAAGATGATCCCCAGACAACTCGGATTTGCTTCAAAATGCTAACCACCAAATTATATTGCGGAGTTCTAAAGGATAGATGCTTTATTCTCTATGGTTTTATGGCTTTAAGAGTTAATGCTTAGTATGTAAGACAAATATGCACCCTGTTTTGGTGTTAAAGAGTGCTGAAAGCCTGCACAATGCTTCACTATTTTAATCAGAAAATTTAAAGGTATTGGGTATGTGTTTAAAATTTTTACCAATATTGAAATAGTGAAGAATTAACAAAGATACATAGAGAATACAGCTAGATATTTTTTAAGTATAATTATTGAGTAACCAGTATCTCATGTAAAATGGAAGTTAGATGTTGGTTAATAACATATTGGACAAAATTAATGCCCCATTTAGTTGTTTTAATACACATGACATAGCTTGGATTTGCCCTTTCTAAGAGTTGGATAGTGTTCTAGTTTGCTTTCTTTTGCTGTGGTGAAGATGTGATGAACTAAAGAAGCTTGAAGGAAGAAAGTTTGTATTTCACCTTAGGGGTGACAACCCATCATCAAGGGATGCTAGCGCAGAAACTCAAGGCAGGAACCTGGAGGAAAGAACAAAAGCAGAGGACATGAAGGAGTACTGACTACTGACTTTCTCTTCATGATATTCTCAGCCTGCTTTGTTATAAAACCCTGGATCACCTGTTTACTGTGGCTGTGCCCTCTCAGTCAATCATTAGTCAAGAAAATGCCCATGGATAAGCCCACAGGCCAGTGTGACATAGACAAGTCCTCAGCTGTGTGTCTCTGTGCCCCGATAGGTCTGGGCTTGTGTCAAGTTTAATAAACAGGACAAAGAAAACATAGTCACATCTGGAATGGGGTCTATTTTTATAGTTTTGACAGCATTATTCATTAATTTATATGTATATGAACAATTACATTCAGTTAATATTGTACTGCTGAAAATATTTACCATCTCACCCATTACAGTAAAGTTTTCTTATTCCAGATCTACTGAGTCCCATTTTCATCTACTTTAGGAAAGAATTTCCAACTTGTCAACTGTGCATATAGATCCCCACATTAAAGACTTATCTTTTCATGATAAAAAGAAACCCGTCAACAAGGCAAATATAGAAGGAATGCCTTCAACACGTTAAAGGCAATAGCTATAAACCAATAGTTAACATAAAAAAGAATAGAGAAACTCTGAAAGCTTTACCATAGGACCTAAAAGAAAATAAGGATATTCGATTTACCACTTCTGTTCACATAGTACTGAAAGTCCTAACCATAGTAATAGAAAACATCAACCAGTCAATGCACTCAAATTCAAAAGATAGTAGTTAAATTTTAACTATTTATAAACTTCATAATCATATGTAGAGGAAGTTGTTAAGACTCCATTTGTTTCTTAGATATAATAAATGAATTCAATGAAAAATAAAAGACTAAGATGAGATACTAACATACAGAAATATGTATCATTGTCATTAATGAATAGAAACTCTCCAGAATGGCATGACTATTGTGGGATAACAAATAGTGCTCTAATTTTGAGGTCTGCTCCACTGGAGAAAATTTTGTTCCTGGTACTGTCAAAAGTCCATTGTTGGGGAGTTAATTGTCCCTAGGGTAGAAGTTGCTATTGTTTGTTTGCTAAATGTTCACTTGTCATATAAATATTTATGCTTATGCCCCAAGACTTGGCATGTCCTCAGCATTTGCTAGAGTACCTTCTTTTTTAGTGTGTAGTAGTCAGTATAGAGATATAAGATTGGTCAAAGTGATGAGAATAAGAGAATATAAGTACTCAATACTATATGTAATATCTCTATGACCTCTACATCCCCTTTAGCCTTTTCAAGGCCTACGGAATATCCCATAAAAGGAAGCAGAAAAATGTCAAAAAGAAAAGAGGAGTAAGAGTGCTGTGATTGCTGTCTTCTGTGTATGGGTTGACTATCGTGACAGCAGCTGTAGTTGCATGTTCAAGACCCACACAACAAGCCAGCTAGAATTCCAACACAGGGGGAAGAGTTTCTCCAGGTTCCACCCTTTACTGAAAAGATATTAGCAGTTGACATCTATTGGGAGGGAGAAATCATTTTATTTTGAGGATATTCTTATTGATAAAGTTCCTGGGCTTGGGTGGATGACTGCACACACATGAACATATGATTAGCACTGATGGAAATCTGTGGGTTATCAAAGACAAATGAAAAAAAAGACACACGGTTGGGAGGGGGACATATGCAGAGTTGGAGGCATGAAAAGGGGTTAGATAGGAACATATTTCATTTAATCTATGTATGGAATTCTCAAGAATAAATAAAATTATAAATAAATGAGAACAATTTATCCAAAAAGGTAAGAAAATAATTCCACTTGCAATATCTACAAAACAGTGATAACATAAATTTAACTAAGAGAAGACAGATTTCTACACTGAAATCAGGAACATTCTAATGTAAAAAAAAAATGAAAAAGCCAAATGTAATGGCAGCTTGAAACAATGGATTGGAAAGTTTTTGTCAAATTGTTCATACTAACCAGATACCCTAAAAATCCAATGCAGCACCAATCAGTATTCATACTGATGACTTTTTTTCACAAAAATAAATAAAAACCCAAAACTTCACATTAAGTCACAAAAGAATCTGCAAAATCAAAAACAAAACAATAACCAAAAAAACCCAATACTGAACAAAAAGAAAAAAATCTGGAAGCATTAGATCTCAAAATATACTACAAAGTGTTACTGACTGTAAACAGCACATGGTACTGGCACCAAAACAATACCAAATGTACCCAGTATTGGTCCATGGCCAATACTGAGATCCCAGAAATAAATCAACACTTTCAGAGCCAAATGTATGGCAAATGAATTTTGGCAAGTTGCCAAGAACACAGAAGGGAAGGGTGGTCTTTTTAGCTGATCCTGTTAGTGAAACGGAATTTCTAACACAGAGAAAAATAAAATTAGAGTTCCCTTTCTCAGAGTACATATACACACATACACATATGTCAGGATATATCCAAGGCCAAATATAAGAGAAAGCTGTGAAGCTGCTAAAATAAACCATGGGGAAAGTTCAGTAATACAGTTCAAACTAATTAACTTTTTCCCCAGAAACTAAGGTAAAAATAGACAAATAGGCTTACATCAAACTCAATGTCTTCTACACAGCAAAGAATCAAAAAAATGGAAAAACAAACTATAGTATGGGAGAGAATATTTGTTAATGTATATTTTAAAAGGTAAATATATTAAAATTTTTATAAAGAACTCAAATAATTAAATAGCATGAAAGAAAGTAATCTACCTAAAATGGGCAAAAAGATAATAGAAATAACTCATAGAAGACAGAAATAACCAATAAGTAGATGAGGAAATTGTGAACATCACTTAGGACCATAAATAAATGTAACACATACCACAGTGAGGTACAACCTCACAGCTGTAGGAATGATTATGTCACAGAAGTAGAGCCATCTTGGAAGGATGTGTAACACTGCTTACAGGAGCTAAGATATAGAGTCAAGTGTCATCAGATGCATGAAGAAGGAAAGCAAATTACATGCATATACTAGTGCACAGTTTCCATAAGGCTGAACCCAAATGATGGTTTAAGAAGAAAGACACAGAAAGATGAAAGGTTGAGTGTTTCATTCACAAGTGAAATCTCAACCAGCTGATCTTGCAGAAGGAGAGAATGAAATGGTGGCCAACAGAAGCTGGAGTAGTCTAGATGGTTGCTGTTCAAAAACATTGAAAGGAAGAAGTTCAGCAGTTCCATAATACAATGTGATCACTGTAGCTAATGAGAGTATCCTGTGTTCTTGAAAAGTGAAAGGAATGAGCTCTGAAGATGGCTCAGCAGACAAAGGGATTTGCTCCCAAGTCTGGCAGTATGAATTCATTTCCCACGACCCACATGGTAGAAGACAAGAAAGACCTAGTTCCTGCAAGGTACGTTCTGGCCTCCACACACAAATGTGTGTGCATGTACACACATGCACTCTCTCTCACACACATACCAAAATGAATAATATAAACTTGATTTTTTTAAAAAAAATGAGAAACATAAAAAATTGCTAGATGTTCTCAGAAGAAAATGATTACTATGTGATTCTGAACATTTGGTAATTAGTTAACTTTGTGTGTCTGTCTGTCTGTCTTTCTGTGTTTACACTATATTTACTTGGTAAATACCTACAATTCTACTTGTCTATTCAATAAGTTGAAATTAAAATTTAATTTTAATTTCCTTGGTATCTCTTTTCTTAGCCAGCAAGATATTTATGAAACTGTCCTTTATTTTTAAAAATTCCTAAAAATTAACTTATTTTGTATTTCAAATAATTGGAAATTATACCTTATGGTAAACTAGAGCAGCTGTTTTGCTTTATGAAGATGGAGGTGTAGGTTTGGCAGCTTGGACCCTGGGCAGTCCTACAACTTTAAGACCCTGATAATCTTGTGGAAACTCCATACCAATCCTTCACTGACAACTTTCCAACATTTTTCACAATGAAAAATAAAGTTGCCTATTAAGCCACTACTGTATTTTGTTGTGCTATAGCTTTACTTGTACCTACTCTAACTGATGCAGCTATATAATCCCATCCCATATCTGCTTAGGCTACATCAACACAAATGAAGACATGTTTGTGTTCTGAAGTATGTCTACTCTCTACTACATGGACATTTTATCAGATCCTGAATAACCACCTGGCAGACACTTGATGCAGAGTTTTCTGAATTTTAAAAAGGTGAAACTATTATGGCCCCCATGATTCTAAGTTGGGCATTCCTGGACCACATTTTTCTTTATTAATGGAAAGTGTTAAATGAGTTCTTAGTTCAAGCACTTAAAATGATTAAACGTAACCAGCCAGAAAGCCACGCTGCCAAAATGGAAAGTGCAGAGGGAGTGAAATATCAGCACAATTTTAACTTCCTATTTGCAGCAAAGCAGCTATTTGGATGGTACATTAGGCTCTCATTGAGTTCAGCACTGACAGTCCATCAGATGACAAGGATGCAAGGCCAAGATGTCAGAGCTATCCACTTCATCGAAATGCTGGGACCAGAGGATGGTATTGTGCTCTATAGAAATGATCCATCCCTGCACAGAATGCATCTTGTTTTTTTTATAGAACTGTGTTTAGGAGCAATTTATAAACACCTTTCTCTATTTTCTAGTAAAGAAACATATATATGTTGAGAACTGTGCATATTCAAGGATAACAGGGTCTATGCAAACACACAAAGGGCATACCCACTCTTCTTTTTTGATGATGCCCCTTCATTTTAATACTACAGCCATTTTATCTTAAAGGTAATTTCCCAGTGACTTCCCACAATCAAGAACTGGCTTTTTAAATTTCTTTTGCTTATAACATCTTACATTTATCTTTCAGAATATTTGTCTGATGTCCTCCTCATAGACTGTAAGCCCATCCCACATGGGGGCTAAGCTTGCTTCTGTGTGTTTGCAATTGAAATTGAGCCTGTCAGTCAAGGGTTTTGGAATAGTGATGGTGCTACCACGAAATGGAGTCCTTTCCCCATCTACACACTGTATTCATAATGTGGTGCATGCTTAGGTTTCTTAGATTTGAATAACCTGAGGAAGAATTACCTTCTTAAAAGAAACCATATACATCATTTCTAAAAGCAGCAGCTATACACAGCAAACTTAATTTTTAGTTGTGGAAACTCATTACTTTATTTGACTTGTATATAAATTAGGATATCTTTCTATGTTTGGGGAATTTCTCATTTAATAAGTCTGAGTCCAATTATCAAAAACTATATACCCCCTTCTTTAACTACTTATGAAGCTTGGGAAAATTTGTTTAATACATTTCTTGCTGAGTCAGAATCAGGAGGTAGCTATCATTGCTTCAGAATAGCAACTACTAAGTACAAAACTTGATGTAAAAATGGGGGATTCCACAAGGAAGGATGGAAAATGAGGCACGTGACTACATCTACTACTGGGATGTACGATGACCATTCTTGGTTAGGATGTACGATGACTATTCTTGGTTGTCAACTTGAGTGCCACTGGAATTAACTAAAACCCCAAACTATGGGGTGCAGTTGAGGGATTTCTGCTTATTTTGAAGGGGGAAGATCTATTTCCAATCTTGATCTTTGAGGTAAATATATACAACTTTAATCCAGTTCTTGAGGTGGGAAATCGGACCTTTAATCCAGATCTTTAAAATGTGTCTAATCTGAGCCACACCTTCTGCTGGAAGCCTAGATAAGGACATAGAAAAATGAACATTCTGTTCTTTGCCTGCTTGCTCTCACCTTGCTATCAAGCCCATTCCTTCCTTCACTGCTATAGGTCCTACTTCTTCAGGATTACTTCAGCCTATTCCATTACACTATGCAATGGAAGGCCAGCTGAGACACCTATTCTTGGCAACCAGCTGAACAACTACTTGATTCTAGGATTTTCTGTTCTTAGCTAGCCTTTGTTGGATCATCTGGACTACAGCCTAAATCATTCTAATAAATCCCCTTACAATAAATATAGAGAGATTCGTTCTCTACCTTCTGTTACTTTAGAGAACCCCAAATAATACAGCAAATAATAATAATAATTGCCATTGATGTATATCTACTTGTCAACAGCAGTCGCTCACAAATTATAACTCTTGAAGTGTCTGCTAGATGCTGGATATCATTTTGTTTACTGGCAACACATATAACATGAAAGATTAGAAATTTCCACATTAGAAAGATAATTGATACAGATTTGAACTTTCTTTCCTGACTTGTTATGCCTATTCTTATACCTGCCAAGCATGAAATTACTATATCACACAATGGGACCCCACATTTTGTTGTCTGCCATTTAGAATTATTCCTAAAATACAGCCAAAGAAGTATAATGTATATCACTGAATGAACTACCTTTCCCATGTAGTGCTTCATCCAGAAACAATTGGTTCCATCAAACAGTAGGATGCCATACTATGGTGTAGGAGGTCCTTCTGTATTTCTGTTGCTTTCATTGGTTAAATAAAGAGACTGCCTTAGCCTTTTGATAGGGCAGCCCTTAGGTGGGTGGAGTAGAGAGAACGGAAGGCTGGGAGAGAGAAGGCAATGTGGCAGATGCCATGTTTCTCCGGCCTGAGTTGGATGTTGGTTAGAATCTTCCCGGTAAGCCATGACCCTATGGTGATACACAGATTACTAGACATGGGTTAATCAAGATGTGAGAGTTAGCCAGTAAGAGGCTAGAACTAATGGGCCAGGCAGTAATTAAATGAATACAGTTTCAGTGTAATTATTTTGAGCATAAGCTAACCGGGCGCCAGGAATGCAGCCCTCTCTTCCTTACTACAGTACTAAAGTATATTTTACAGTAACAACTACAAAGGATTCAGGAGCATAGCATATCATCATACAGAGTGATATGTTATCTGACCACCCCCCAAAAAAACCAACAATACACACTGCTAAAGTCCTGTACAGTACAGATGATTCCAACGTTAGTTTGGAGGGGGAGAGCAATTGATATTTCTTAACCTGAGAATCTTTGAAGGCAAAACCCATAAGAAATACTTTTCTGGAAGTCTTATTTGGCAGTGGTAGGAAGAACATCAGGATGAATTAGACAAGATTAACAAGAATCAATGAGAATGGGTCTTTTCCTGTGGTCACCAATATAAGCAAATGTGCCTCAGAATTTCCTTTATGGAGTAAATGACAGAAGCTTTCATGTGTTGCTGTGGCTCCCTTGCACAGAGATGGGTCCTATATTCGTCTCTCCAACTTATGAACTGCAAATAAATGAATGCTGGGAAGGTTCGTAAATTATTTACGACAATGTCAGAACATATCTGGACCAAGAAGAGGGGAGCCATGCTTCTTTATAAATCTGCTCGTGGAGTATGTTGATGGGTAACATTACAACTTGACCCTTTGATTAGATATTATTGAGAGGATTGCAGCTGGACAGTGGAGAAATGATTTCTTAGGGCACTGTCTTTGTGCTGAAGGAAGCAAATGAAGTTGATGTGGAGCATTCTGCTAGGAAAAAAAAAACAACTGAGTGCAGTTTTGGATTTCAAGGAAAAATGACATGATATGATTGAGGAAGTGTCCTAGTTTTGTTCCCACTTGCCATGATAAAAAGCCCTGGAAATAAAAAAAATTACCTTAATAAATAGTTTTCTTCGGGTCCCAATGCCTTGTTACTTTCCATCATTGCAGGGAAGTCAAGGCTTAGAAACTTGAGGTGACTATAACAACCTCAGCTGAAAGAACCAATGAATTCATTCTTGCCAGCGCTCAGCTCAGCTTCTCCCCTGTCATTCAGTACAGAACCCCAACCCAGAGAATGCTGGTACTCACAATGGGTGGCTATTCCCACCTAATTAACATAATCAAGACCATCTTCCTGTGAGAGTCAGGTCCGCCTAACAACCTAATATAGATAATTTCTTCCTAGGAGATTATAAATTATACCATGCGTCAAATGGCTCTGACCATCACTCTCCCCATCTCCCCCATTTAGAGACCCCTTGGACGAAACTCTTCCTGTTCTTACTTCCCAAGTGCTAGAATTTCAGGCATACACCATAACAACTATTTTATGTAGTGCTGAGATGTGCACCCAGGACTCTGTGTGTGCCAAGCAAGCACCCTGCCCATGAAGCTACACTACCAGCTAGAAATAACCATCTTTAATATTGATGAATCTGAAAATAAACCTATGCTGGTTGTCTACACAAATGAGGAAACGATCCACATATAAATTCTGCTTGCTCTCAAGACTCAGCATTCTCCTCCCTATCACGAAATTCTTTCCAGCATGTGCTTTCAGAGGCAGAGCTCTGCCTCAGCACACTCCACTAAAATGCTATGCTCCTGCTTTGCCAGCCTGCCTTCTGCCTAGGAAATGTCCTACTTATCTAGATTCTGCCAGTAAGATTAATTTGCCCTAGGCATAAAAGGAGAAACCAAGGTTCCTTTTTAGTTGACAACATTTAAGATTTCTTATCAGCGTATACACATATTACCATAATGTTGAGAAAATAAGGTAAGCTCTACTCTGTCTGCGAGGGGATTCCAACATGTCTGTTGTAGTTCAGATTATCAAGTTTCCAATGCATGACTGTTATAAACATGAGGACAGATTAATCAAACAAAGTCAGGAATGACATGGGGTAGGAAAAGGTTATACTTGCCTTATCGTAAGCATTGGGATTGATGTATTCTCTGCAAAGATGAATCTTTTGTATTATTTTCTGAAAGGATAAAAACTAAATGGGCTTTTGTAGCGATAGTAGCTATGACCTAACTGCTTTGGAGAGAGACAATGAGCTACTTCTGGGTCAACATACTGATTGATAATCTGCGGTTCTTATTTGTTTTGAAGTACTTGTAGCTAAGGTAAAGGGAATCACACAAATGAAAAGTGTGGTTTACACAGCAGGTGAAGGCTAATGATTAGAGAGACAAGAGCCAGATCTTTTGAGGGATTTTCCCAGTGGGACTAGACTGAACCAGTGTTACCCTAACCACAAAGCAAGATCAGGGTCTGAGAAGAAGGCATGTCCCATCTCTCACCAAGGCTGCCACAGAAAGTGGTGAGAGTGTTTTGGGATTTGCTTGTTTGTTTGATTTGGTTTTACATTAATCTCATGGTTAATTATTTCTATTAATTGTTTCAAATATTAAACAGTAAAATTATTGAATTTGTTTTCTCTCTTTTTCCCATTGATTTTAATAACCAAGTAGTGAGCATTATTAACCATGAGCTGAGCATCATAGTTCATACCTGTAATCTCAGCACTTGTTAGGTTGAAATAGGAGGATTTAAGACCAGCTTGGGATAAGCAATGAGTTCCAGGCCAACTTGGGCTGGAGAATAAAATGAACTGATAATAAAGGACAGAAATAGCCATGGACCCTTAATAGCATAGCACCGTGGATCCCTTACTTAGCAGCTGTATGAGTTTGATCAAGTCTTACTCCACCCCTCAATGATCTGTTGCAAAAGGATCTATTTCATAAATTTCATAGGGTATTACTAATATCCACATAAGGAATTTCTCACATGGCTCATGTGAAGCATAGAATAAATGTCATTTCTCCATTGTTACTGTTGGCAATATCATCATATTTCATTGGTAATTTTTGTTTTCTTTGCAGCTCTTTGTATCACTTTTCAGTTTCCCTATTCAGTGTGTCCATATTGGCTTCATTATACATATTCACATAATAGCTGTAGTATTAAAAATAACATTTTTTCATTAATTATGACAAGGATGACTTGTAAGAGGTAGGAGACCAGTTAAGAGATCAAGAATCTAGGCAGCTGCTGTTAGTTTGAATGTCTTGTTGAACTCGAGGAAGAAGATTAAGGACATGGGCAGGAAGAGACTCATCAGGTAATTCTATAGATTTTTCTCTGGATTTAATTGAGAGAGAGAAGAAAGCTTAAAGCATTGAAACCTGCACCAAGTTGTATTTTTTCCTGTGCTTAGTAGGAACTGCATTTATTTGTAATTTAATCTTCTAGAAAAGAGAAGTGTAAAAGGTTCTTAATAGCTTACAATATTATGTTCTCAATATATGATTTCAATATAAATTAAGAAATACCTTTACTTTCTTACATATTATATAATCCTATGCTGTTCATATTTGAAATATCTTCTGCTAGTTAACATCAAGGATTTTTTTATAATTTTATAGTTAATATTTTTATTGAGTGTTTCCTGAGTTTTGTATCCATCAAGAAATATAGAAATATTGCTCACTCTTGCAGAATTCACTGATTCATTTGGCTACAATCCTCTCACATGGTTCCTTTCAACTTGTTTTTCTGGATGGAGCATACTGCTTCATATTGCTGTTGTTGACTGAACCATCTGGAACCTGCCTAATCCTCATGACCATCTTTCAAACTTTTGAATGTACATTTGTTGTAAAAATAAAAGTGATGTGTTGTTCATAATCACGTTTTTGTTCAGTGTAATATGTCCATGTTTACTCCCCATTATCCTGTCCTGACCCATCCCCCTCTTCCTCTTTTTTCGGTATAGTCTTTCTTCTTATTTGGTGGTGGTGGTGGTGGTGGTGGTGGTGGTGGTGGTGTGTGTGTGTGTGTGTGTGTGTACCTATATAGTATATATGTACTAGAGATATATAGTATCCTTATTACCACATATGAAAAGAAATATGATTGTTGTCTATCTGTCCCTATCCCATCCCATCTACTTTACTGCAAAGGTTATAATTTAATTCTTTACAACTAAATAAATTCCATGGTGGATTATACAACAATTTGCTTATCCACTAACCTGATGATGGACGTTAAGCAGATTCTATGACTTGGCATTTGTGAACAGCACTACAGAAAACATAGATGAGTGTGTGTTTCTGTAGTGTGATGACTTACATTCCTTTTGTTATATATTCAGTTGTGGTATACTCTGCCTATGTGGCAGTTCTCTTTTTAATTTTGGGAGACTTTCAAATTGATCTTCATAATGACTAAACTAGCAGTACATGTCTACCAACAGGACTTACGTATGTCTTTTTCCCACATGAGACTTCACTTGCATTTGTTAATGGTCAAAATGACCATTCTGACATAAGTGGATCCCTTGTGGATAAGAATGTCATTAATTTTTTTCATTAACTATACCCTTTCTATTTCTCCATTTAATTATTGAACAGTGTTGTCTTTAAAATGTCCTGAGTTGCTGGATATGAAAGCTTGTGAATGCCGGTGTGGATCTAGAAGGAGAATTACATCATCAAGACAGCAGAAACTAGCCTTGTCATCTGTGCTTCGTCCCACAAGACTATGTTTTGTGCTTCTGTAGATATTTCTTGTAGGACTCCAGGTACTAGACTAAGAAAACACCCCCAAGTTTTTGTGGGAAAGTCACAGCTGCAAAACCAGAGCAGCTGGTGTGGTGACATTAACTAATGAGTCAAATTGTGGCGTTACAGCACAGTACGTTACATATTTTTAGAAACGTCATGAAATATTTTTATATTTAAATTGATTGAATGGAATGACAGCATACAACCTACATTAAATACATATCTTTAAATCCCAGAATTATAAAGCTCTTTGGTAAATATATATTATGTTTTTAATTTGAGTGTTTTGTAATTCTGAGATACTTTGTAGCCCAGTCTGGCCTGTAACTCAGCATATTCTTCAGACTGGCTGCAAACTCATGGTCTTTCTGCTTTAGGTTCTGGGTGTTGGGCTAATACCTATGTACCAGAATAACCCACACTGATATTAATTTTTATGTTTCTTGTTGTTTGGTTTTCTCAAGGAAGAAGAGAAGACCTGTACACCTGTAAAATGTTGATGCATGTTTTTCTTAAATATTTTAATTACTTGTCTATACTTCCATGGATGACAGAAGTATATGCACATATCTTTCCAATATTAATCATAGTGATATTAATGATGAATCTTGTATAGTGGTATCAATTGTATTCTTTTTAATATAATTTAATTTTTTGATGATTTCTTACAAGAGTACTGTATTTATATTATTTCCAACCTCATTAGCCCACCCTAGCTATTCCCATGCCCCATTACTCTCAAATTCATTACCTCTTATATATTATTGCCACATATACATACACACACATATATACACACATCTGAAGAGAATATACACATATGCACACATACAAAATCTTTGTCGATTTTGAATTGCTCATAGTGTGTGTGTGTGTATGTGTGTGTGAGCATGCACGTGTGTATGTGAATAAGAGAGAGAGAAGGAGGGAGAGAGATCGGGCTGACTGCTTATGATCGGATAACCTATCAAGTACTTTTTCCCTGGAGAAGGCTGATTCTCTTCTCAGAGCCATCAATTGCAAGAATCTCTTCAATTACACTAGGGCTTTGAATATTTCCTTCATCCACAGACCCAGGACTTGGAGTATTTGAGCTGGTATTGATCTGGAAGCTTCCTCTCTGAGCACTAGCTCTCATAGTATCCAAAACTACTGTATAATTTGTCAAGGGAGAACAGTAACCAGCAATCATACCCAGTTCTAAAGCCTATGAACCACAACAATGACCTGTTTGGCAAGATATCCCAAAGTATGCAATGGTGGCAACTTACACCTTCCTTGAGTGTAACCAAGAGTCATCTAATTAAACTTATGGTCTAATCAAGGAGGAAATTTATATTTATATTGTAAATCTAGCTGTAAACTTAACTGTAGTTAGTGAGATCATGAACCCTACAGGAGAACGCATTACTTCTACCCTTCTAAAACCTGCTATAGAATAATAACTTTACTGTGAAAATGTATCATTCTGATTGAATTTATCATTCTAATAAAAAGTTGAATGGCCAATAGCTAGATAGGATTTTCAGACTCACAGAATGCTTAGAAGAAGACATTGGGAGTCACCAGCCAGACAGAGAGGAGTCAGCATGGACAGTATAGAGTAAAGGTAATAAAGCCATGAGAATGTAGATAGACATTTCTGTCCCACCTGGTCCTATAGCTCTTCAGTTCCAAAGAAGGACACAGAGGTTTATATTAATTGTAAACTGGTTAGCCTATTAACTCAGGCTTATTAGTAACTAGCTTTTACAACTTAACTCATAATTTTTATCTATGTTTAGCAATGTGGCTTGGTTCGTTACTCAGTGAGGCATTCGTAACTTGCTTCCTCTGCATCTGACTGGTGAATACAGACTGAGGAGCCTTTCTTCTTCCCAGAATTCTCCTAGTCTAGTTTCCCTGCCTATACTTCCTGCCTGGCTACTGGACAATCAGCAATTTATTAAACCAATACAAGTGACAAATTTTCATAAAGTACAGGAGCATTATTCCACAGCATGAGACTAAAAGTAGACTGATAAAAATGGGTTAATTTTAGTTGTAAGAGCTAGTTAGTAATAACCTAAGCTATCGGCCAAACTTTTATAATTAGTAAGAAGTCTCCATGTTATTTGGAAGCTGGCTGACAGATCCACAAATCAGAAGAATTTCTAACTGAATTCTAAAAATTTATCTTTATACCCATAGATGAATATAGTCCTTATCCATCATCAAAGAAGCTTCTTATTTTTTGCAGCAGATAACCACTATGAAAATATACAATTGTTCAAAATGCAGAAAAAATAGACTATGGGGTGCCCAGTCTTAGCCATTACTTCTAAATTCAAGCCCTACCTCAAGACTTAGGGATTATCATGGAGGAGAGGCATAAATATTATAAGAGTCAGAAAACCAGGTTCTGCTGATAGGTTGTGTTTGCCATATACAGCAGAAAAGCTGTATCCATGAAATCTCAAAAATAATGTTTAAATAATACACACAGACAGCACCAGTTGCATGTTAATTTTATTTTTTCACTTTTAAAAATAATGTTTTTATTAATTATGTGAGAATTTAATTCAATGTATTTTGATTATACTCACATCTTCCCCTAATTCCTCCCCCAGATCTCTGAACCTTTTGCCCAATTTCTTATTTTTCTGCTGTCTCGACAGTGTCATGTACATTTTTTATTTCATGGATCAGTCCTAAAATCTAATTTTTAAAGTGATTGCCTGCTTCCATAACATTGGTGCCACTATTGCATCAATGGGTATTTCTTATCAGGCAGCTTGTCATCACAGCTCACAATATTCATAGCTTGATGAGACTGTTAATTATTTTTCTCCTCTGGTAGTGTTCTTATACCTCCTAGCACTGTGAACTCTAGATAGTAGGGATAAAGCTTCCAGTTAATGGCTTTTTACATGTTCAGTGACTGAAATATGTGGTGTCTTACTAAAATATGGTCTTATCACCAGGTTCTGGAGAGCAACCAACAGAAGTAACTTCTCATGTTTGGTGGTATATGAGCCAACAACTCTAAAAGCAACAACCCATTCATGATAATGGGATTTTTATATAGTAGTGTATGGTGCCTACCTAGGGAATTGATTCTCATTTTAGCACAGTTCCATCTATAATACTTGTGTGTGTGTGTATATATATATATATATATATATATATATATATATTAAAGTTCAATAGTAAAGGGTTACCATATGGATTTTCAAAAGGCTTTCATGCTTGTTATCTCTCTTCATATTCCTGTATCTACCCTGCACTCCCATGCCCCACTCCATTTAATTATTACTGTTCCACTTTCTCCCTTCATCATTATTAACATTGTATTTTTCCCATCATTGTAAGAGTTCTTCATTCTCCATGTCTCTTATAATTATTTCCATAAAACTTTTTAGGTATTCCATATTAAACACATATATCTAAATCTAAAGATTAAAAGTTAAAATCTACATATGTGATAAAATGTGATGTTTGCCTTCTGGGTCGACACGATGTCAAATTAGATGATTATTTCCAGTTCCATATCTTTACCTTCAAATTCCCTTTTTCTTAATAGACAAATATTATTTTATTGTGTACATGTACTATATTTTCATTAGTCATTCATCACTTGATGGGCATCTAATGTGTTTCCATTTACTGACTACTTTGGATAGAGCAGTAATGAGCAGGTATCCTTCTAGCTCTGTGGTATGATGTAGAGCCCTTTGGGCACATGCCAAAGAGTGGTATAGCTTGCTCTTTTGGTAACTCTATCTCTAATTTTTGAAGAAAATTCTACACTAGTTTCCATAGTGACTATACTGTTTTGTATTCCCATCAACAATGAATAAGTTAGAGCATTCTATTTTGGCAAAATATATGATAATATACATAAGATTCTACAGAAAGCATTGTTAAAAACATTCAGGAAAGTAGTACAGTAAAAAAAAAAGCTTAACCCACACATACGTACACATATAATCAGTAGCCTACCAATACATACAGAGAAAAACATTAAGAGAAATAGTACCATTCACAATAGCATAAAAACAAAATAAAAAATATCTTGGAATAAATCTAAGGGAAGGATTATATAATAAAAATTAAGACATTGAAGACATTGAAAAAATACAAGAGAAAGAAACTCTTCTCATGCTCATGGGTTGTTATAATTAACATTGTGAAAATGGCCATCCTGCCTAGTCCATTTTTAAATCCATTCTTCACTGAGTTTTTCTTCCACTGCTAATTAATACCAAGTTCATTCAGAAATATACATATGTCCCAGTTTCTTTTGTAAGTCTTAAATCCTAGTTTAGCATCTATCACATCTCCATATTTCTCAAAGAAAAAGGTTATTTTCTTTGTAAATAAAATCAAAATTTTGGCTCAAGAGATGGTTCTGTAGTTAAGAGCACCTGCTGCTCTTTCAAAGGGCTAGAGTTCAGTTTCCAGACCCTACAGGAGATTAGGAATACTCTATTGGCCTCTGTGGGCACCAGCATACAAACATACACACACACACATGTGCACTTGCACACACACACACACACACACACACACACACACTCAAAAAACACCCACATACAATAAAATTAATCTTAAATAAGAAATCAAGCAGATGGCTTTATTCCCAGCACTCAAGAGGCAGAGGCAGGCAGATCTCCATGAGTTCAAGGCCATCCTGGTACACGAGAACTAGCTCCATGACAGGCTCCAAAGCTACAAAGAAACCCTGTCTTAGAAAAACAAAACAAAAATCAAAAGAAAGAAAAACAGACAGACACACACACACACACAGAGAGAGAGAAATCAGGCTGGCTGTGGTGGCAAATGCCTTTAATCCCAGCACGTGGTAGGCATAGGCAGGTGGATCTCTGTGAATTCAAGGCCAACCTGGGCTACAAAGTGATTTCCAGAACAGCCAAGGTTATTACACACACACACACACACAAAAAAAAAAAAACGCATTTCAGTAAATAAAAAAAGAAATGAAAATAATCTTTTGGCCAATAGTTGTTTCTGACACCCCTGTAAGACTACTCTGGCCAATGAATAAATAAGCCTACAGTTGCTTCGGGGTCATTTTATTCTTGGGTCAAAAGAAGAGAGCAGCAGATAAGAGAGGAAAAAAGAGATTTTGTTATTTTGTTAAATTTGCTCCTTTCTAAATGTGGTCTCTGAACTTCACTGCCCTCTAAGAACATGGAGGGGAATGTTGTGGCAAAATAAAAAGAATAGAAATTTGAAAAGAACATAGATCTTTAGTGACATTTGAGCACATGTATTGATCAACTTTGCAGTCCCCCTTACTCTAAATGTTCTGACATTTGACATAATGATATTTGTAATTAGGACCTCCTAAATTTTTTATATATATATATATATGTGTGTGTGTGTGTGTATGTATCTATATATATGTGTGTGTATGTATCTATATATATGTGTGTGTATGTATCTATCTACATATGTGTGTATGTATCTATATATATATGTGTGTATGTATCTATCTATATATGTGTGTATGTATCTATATATATGTGTGTATGTATCTATCTATATATGTGTGTATGTATCTATTTTATTGAGCTTTACATTTTCCTCTGCTCCCCTCCCTGCCTCTCCCCTCTCCCCTTCAGCCCCCCCCCAGGTCCCCATTTTCCCAATTTACTCAGGAGCTCTTGACTTTTTCTACTTTCTACTTCCCATGTAGATTAGATCTATGTAAGTCTCTCTTAGTGTCCTCATTATTGTCTAAGTTCTCTGGGATTGTGGTTTGTAGGCTGGTTTTCTTTGCTTTATGTTTAAAAACCACCTATGAGTGAGTACATGTGATAATTGTCTTTCTGTGTCTCAGTTACCTCACTCAAAAAAATGTTTTCTAGCTCCATCCATCTTCCTGTGAAATTCAAGCTGTTGTTATTTTTTTCTGCTGTGTAGTACTCCATTGTGTAAATTACCACATTTTCCTTATCCATTCTTTGGTTGAGGGGCATTTAGGTTGTTTCCAGTTTCTGGCTATGACAAACAAAGCTGCTATGAACATAGCTGAGCACATGTCCTTGTGGCACGATTGAGCATCCTTTGGATTTATACCCAAAAGTGGTATTACTGGGTCTTGAGGAAGGTTGTTTCCTTATTTTCTGAGAAATCGCCACACTGGCATCCAAACTGATTGTACCAGCTTGCATTCCCACCAGCAATGCAGAAGTGTTCCCTTTTCCCCATAACCTCTCCAGCATAAGTTGTCATCAGTGTTTTTGAAATGCAAATCAAAACAACTCTGAGATTCCATCTTACACCTGTAAGAATGGACCTCCTAAATTCTTGCTGTCTGTTCCAGATTTATTTCAGGAGAGTCTGAGGCACTAAACCCAATTTCCTCTTTTACTTTCTCTTTTCCTGTCCTCTGGATGAACTCTCAATAAGGCGCTCATACTATCAGTCAATCTATCAAACTGCAAATTAGCCTGCTTCTTCCTCCTTAGTTCTGGGTTTACAGGTTTAGGCCACACTTCTCAGCATTCTTTGTCCCTTATGCCTTTTGTTTTCTTGAGTTGCTTTTTAGTTTTTCACTATTTTTTCCTCAAATAAGTATTTTCTTAGAATAATGTATATTATCTATACCTTCTGAGTCTTTGAGTATATGGTTGTTTTTAACACATAATGAAATGAAATATATTTGTCTTCATGTTCCTTTAATAATTGAATGGGTGACAAGTTCTGTTTAATTTTCTTACAATGAGGACCATGAACTATTGCCCACTATTTTTCAGTGATGTTAAGAAGGTACATCCTTATCTATGTTAGGATTTCTATTGCTGTGAGGAGCCATCAAGACCATGGCAAGTCTTATAAAGGAAAACCTTTTATTGAGACTGGCTTAAAATTTCAGAAGTTTATTTCTTCATCATCATGGTGCAACATGGTGGCATGCAGGCAGATATGATATTGGAGAAGTTCAGAATTCTAATCTTTACCCACGAACAACAGGAGGTAGTCTGTTTCATTGGACATGGCTTGAGCATATACGACACATTAAAGCCCACCTCCACAGTGACACTTCCTCTAACAACGCCACACCTATTCCAACAAGGCCATGCCTCCTAACGGTGTCACTCCCTTTGGGGACCATTTTCTTTAAAAGTACCACACGCCTGCAACTTTGATTTTAATTTGTGAAGTAAGCTGTGTAGCCTTTTCCTCTCATATAACATTTTGACCTCCCTCCTCCAGTTTCTTGCAGTTCAAATTGTTTAGACATGTCCTGTGCTCTCTTTTATTTCATCCCTGTGTATCTAAGAAACTTTTGCTGTAAGAACATAGGTGTTCTGATTAGGTTTATACAATTCTTTTGTCTTGTATTCTCACTTCAGTTTTCTATAGGTAGTCTGGATAAATAGATTCTTTCTATACCATTTAAAGTTCTTATTTTATCTTTAAATGCCCTTTATTCATCTTTTCTCTTTTATGCCCATATTGTCTTGCTAATTTCCTCACCTTATGTTACAAATTAGTAATGATATTTTATAAAATAATACATTTGTATGGTACTCACCACATGCATGTACTAGTTTGTAGAATGCTCATAACAATACAGAAACTACAAACTTTCTATAATAACATGAAACAAATGGCACTGAAATGATTATCCACATAGCATAGGTATTGAGAAGCAAATTCTGCACCAAAACAAGAGATTGTGCCTAAAGAATCTATGAATCATATAATTTAACCCTGGTCTACTCCAAATATCTATCTCTGCCTTCTAAAACAATTCTTTCCAGCTAACATTAAGTACCAAAAGTCCCTTTGTGATGAGAAAGAACTCATCAACTTTCTCCCTTTTGTAAGAAAATGTAGATGGGTACAATCTTATGCAGGTAAATCAAATTTCAATGATTTCATAAATTTGTGGGTTATGATATGCCCAGAAGACCCTGTTTAGCACAGTATTCTCAAAATTTTTTCTTGCTTTTAGAATATTTCTGCCCTCCTTCCACAATATTCCCTTAGCCTTTCAAGGGCAAGGGTGTATAGATTTTAGATGATATATTTAGGGCCAAGCCCTACCTATTCATTTATGCTCTGCATTTCACCAGTCGTGGGTCCCTGTATAAACTATTGTCCACTACAAAAAGAAATTTCTCTGTTGAGACTTGAGAATTGGACTAATCTATGACTATAAATATAAATATTTAGAAGGAAGTTTGCTACTATGTAAACTTAGCCAAAGTGTAATAATAGATTCTACTCTAGGACCTTTGACCAGCCTAGTCTGGATCTTATGGAGATTTACAATACCAAGCATGAGTTCCTTCCGATGGAGGAAGTATTAAAACTAAATATAAATCAGTTTGTTGGCCCTTAGCATTTACAC
Organism: Ondatra zibethicus; assembly: GCA_004026605.1. Classification (NCBI taxonomy): domain Eukaryota; kingdom Metazoa; phylum Chordata; class Mammalia; order Rodentia; family Cricetidae; genus Ondatra; species Ondatra zibethicus. The sequence continues at coordinate 18,295 of PVIU01013493.1, read as the reverse complement.
CAATATGGCAACAGTTGCATACATTGCTAGGTTGCTCCTTTGTAGCAGGCTTTCATTTGGCTACCAACCAGCTCCCAAATCATGACACGGAAACTTATTATTTATGAATGCTCAGTCTTAGCTTAGGCTCAATTCTTGCTAGCTTTTATAAATTATTTTAATCTCTTTCTCTTCATCTACATTTTACCTCGGGGCTTTTTACCTTTCTTTCATTCTGCATCCCCTACTTTCACTACTTCCTCCATGTCTGCTGGTCTCACCTCAGGCACCTCGCTTTTTCCCTCATTCTCTCTTTTCTCTACTCCTACTTATTTTCTTTGCCCTCCAGCCCCACATATCCCTCTACTGCTTAGCTATTGGCTATTCAACTTTTTATTAGACCTATCAGGTGCCTTAGGCAGGCAAGGTGAAACAGTAACACATCTTTATTTAATTAAACAAATGCAACATAAACGAAAGTAATACATCTATACATAGTTAAACAAATCAGGTATAAACAAATATGACATACCTTTACATAGTTGAAGTAATATTTCACATCAGTCATTACTTAAAGTTTCAGGGTTCACAGTTTGATAAGACTGTTAATAACTTCTCTCCAAGCATTCTGCATAACATCTTCTGACTGTGTGAAAGCTAGACATATTCTCTCTATATTTTGTAAATCATTTTGGAAAATAGAAATTTTATCATTCTACTTTTGAGTGTGGGAAGAAAATCTTATTTTTTGGTTTAAAGAATAGTTATATTTTGTCTCAGACACAGAGTTGAAAGTAATTTTTCTTGGCAAATTTAAGATTTTTTTAAATTATAAAAGAGGGTTTTATTACTAGTCGGTTTTTAATATTTTTATGTTCAACATAATAGTGAAATGGCTCTGCTTCAAATTAAAAGCTCAGACAACATATAAAGAATAACAATTGCATTTTTAAAATTTGAGCTACCTTACTAATGATGTTATTGTTTTTTATTAGTTCAAAATCTATAGACATTTATCACTTCAGTAAATAGAGGGGAAAGATAAAATTTAGTAAATAAAAATTTTAAATAATCCAAAGCAACAAAATTGAAACATTATGTTTCATTAAATTAATTTACTGACATTAGTACTTGAAATTTTGTGATAATCTTTGGCACACTTGTAATCAATTAGACTTTTCTGTAGCATGTCAGATACTTCAGCTTACTTTGGTCCTACAATCAACTGGGCAAAAGCCATGTTTTTTCTATTTTTATGTATCTGGCTTAGGCAGAAAGAGCTCTTTCCTTGACTCCAGAAACAATATTTAAGTCACTTTTTTTCTTTCCTTTTCTTATTTTTTGTTTCCAACATCCTGAGCACAGTTTCTTCACCCTCCACTCCTCTCAGTCACCTTCTCCTACCCCACACAAGACTGACTCCTCTGATTCCCTTCAAAAAAGAGTAGGCTTCCAAGGGATAGCAGCCTAACATGGCATAACAAAATCCAATAAGACTAGGCACAAACCCTCAAATCAGGAATGGCTGAGGCAACCTAGCAAGAGGAAAATGATCATAAAAGCAGGCGAAAGCATCAGAGACACCCCATTCCCTCTGTTAGGAATCCCACACAAAAAAATCAAGCTAACAAACATAAGATATATAGAGAGATCCTAGTGCAAATCCGTTCAGGCTCTGTGATTACCACCTCAGTTTCTGTGAGGCCCTAAGAGCCCTGCTTAGTTGATTCTGTGGGTCACATTCTTGTGGTGTCCTCAACTCCTCTAGCCACTACAAATATTCCTTCCTGCCTCCACAGGGTTTCTAGAGCTCCAAAGGGAGAGATACAATGGAGATTGCCAATTTGGAATCTCTTTACTCCTAATGTTTAGCTGTGGGTCTCTGCATCTGTTCCCATCAGCTGCCAGCAGAGACCCCTTTAATGCCAACTGAGCTAGACACCAATCGATGAATATAGCAGAATATCATTAGGAATCAGTTTATAGATTTCTCCCTGTCTCTTAGGTCTCTGGGCTGCCCAGTCTATGGTTTGTGGACATTCAGGTACTATTGACCATGGGCTCCCATTCATGGCAAAGGCCTCAAGTGAGATCAGTGTTTAGTTGGCCCTTCTCTCTATCCACTTACAAGGGAATACAAGCCATGGTTTTATTTCTGAGTTTGGGTTACTTAACTCTGGATGGTTGTTTTTTTTCTAAACCAATTTATTTGCTTCCAAATTTCATAATGTTATGTTTCTTTTAACAGCTGAGTAATACTCCATTGTGTGGATGTACCTCATTTTCTTTATCCATAAATCTTTTGAGGGACATCTATTTGTTTCTGGTTTCTGGCTATTATGAATAATGCTGCTATACACAAAGTTGAGTCAGTGACTTTGTGGTTGAATGGAGTGTCTTTTGGGAGTATGCCATACAGAGTGATATAGCTGGGTCTTAATGTATATTAATTACTGTTTTCAGAGGAACCACCATATATGGAAATATGGAACCAACTATGTATTTCCATAGTTGTTGTGCAAGGTTGTACTCACAACAGCAATATTTCTCCTGCTTCACATCCTTACCAGCATGAGGTGTCCTTGTGTTATTGAACTTAGTCATTCTGACAGGTTTAAGATGGACTCTTAAAGTGGTTTTGATTTGCATTTCCCTGATGGCTAAGGATATTGAAGTGTTTCTCAGCCACTTGAGATTCTTCTATTTTAAGATCTGAACCACATTTTTAGTTGGAATATTTGGTTTTCTGATATCTAGTTTATTAATTCTTTATATAATATTTGGATATTCATCCTCTATCAGATGTGGAGTTGGTGAAAATATTTTATCATTCTATAGACTTCCATTTTGTCCTTTTGACAGCTTCCTTTGCCTTACTGAAGTTTTTCTGTATCAGAAGGTCCCATTTAGTAACCAAGCAAGTGAAAGATTTGTAAGATAAAAAGTTCAAGTCTGTGAAGTAAGAAATTAAAGAAAGTATCAGAAGACGGAAAGATTTTCCATGTTCATAAGCCAGTAGGATCAACACAGTAAAAATGACCATGCAACAAAAGCCATCTAAAGATTTAATACAATCAGCATCAAAATTCCAATAAAATTCTTTTAGTACTTGGAAAGATAATACTCTGTTGTCTGATGTTTCTGTCCTGCCTGGTTCCTGCAGTCATTAAGTCCCAAAGAAATCACACAGAGGTCTACATTAGTTATAAACTGATTGGCCTAGTAGCGTAGACTTCTTATTAACTCAAATAACTTATATTAACCCATTTTTCATGTCTATGTTAGCCACGTGGCTCAGTACCTTATTCGTCAAGGCAGTCACATCGTGCTTCTTCTGTTGCTGGGTCACGACTGCAGACTAGGACTTTCTTCTTCCCAGAATTCTCCTGTTCTCATTGCTCCACCTCCACTTCCTGCCTGGTCACCCTGCCTATACTTCCTGCCTGGCTACTGGCCAATCAGAATTTATTTAAAATATAATTGACAGGATACAGACCATTGTCCCACAGCAATACTCAACTTCAAATGGAAAAAAACAACATACACACATAAAACCCAGGAGAGCTGAAACAATCCTGAACAATAACAAAACTTCTAGGTGTAACACCACCAATGATTCAAGCTATACACTACAACTGTAGTATCAAGCAATAAAAACCACATGGTATTGGCATAAATACAGAAAGGTTGATCAATAGACTCAAATCAAAGACACAGACATAAATGTACACACCTATGGACACCTGATTTTTATAAAGAAACCAGAAATGCACAATGGAAAAAAAAGCATCTTTAATAAATGGTGCTGTCCTAACTGGCTATCCGAATGTAGAAAAATGCAAATGCAAATAAATATATCAATATCTTTTACCCTGTACAAAACTCAAGTTCAAGTGGATTGAAGAACTTAAATAAAACCAGATACACTGAACATAACAGAAGAGAAAGTGGGGAATAGTCTTGAACACATCAGCACAGTTTACTTGCTTTTCAAATCAAATTTATGATATCATTGAACTTCATCTGAAATGTCCATAAAAGTTCTGTTGGTAATTCTAATCAAAGTTGAGAGAGGAAAATAGTGGATGAAAGGGTCTTGGTTTTCAGAGATTCTTTGTAATTGCTTCAAATCAAAAATCTCTTTCTTCTTTGGAAGCTCATATTGTCATAGACTTGGGGCTAGGTTGCTACTCTTGTCTTCTGCCAGAATACAAATACACTCAGAACCCTGTACCATTTGTGAGGGAGGGCATTTGGCATATGTTTTTTTTTTCTGTATGTGGTTCATGGATAATTTAGCCAACTAAAAATGGGAATGAATTGTCTGCTCTGTTAGTAATCTCCCATGTTGGTGACATTTAAGTTCAGACATGCCATCCCTTCTGTTCCCTGATCATTCTACTCTTAGTACTCAAATAGTAAGGATTCAGTCTGAATGAAAACAATGGAAATATGAAGCCACTGCTGCAGTAATCTTTTAAAAATAATGACACTGTCACTTCATACTTTATCTGTTCTCATTGCTCTTTAAACTATGAATTTCTTATGGATTTATTTCCTCAAATGTCACTCTTTAATCTTTTTTAGTCTTTGTGTTAAAATAATGCTCAATATGGCAATCTTCATCACACAACTTTTTATTGCATTTTGTTGTCTTGTCAAAACCATTTCTTTATTTTCTTCTGTCAGATGGAAGGCATGTGGTTCTCTCAACAGAAAATAAATGTGTGGATTTAGGAATCTACAAAGGTAAATTTTCAAGGTATGGACTCCCATGTAAACTGGAGCCTCCTAGTGCTCTATTATGTGGCTTTGCTGTCTTAGCATAGTTCCCCTGCCCGTTAGCCATTGCTACTCTCAGCTTAGAATGGGCTTCATCTTAGTTCAGGTTATGTGCTGTTTTCTGCAGATGTACACACCTATTCATTATTTTCCTCATAAATATTAATTCTTTATATCTGTACAGAAAGAACCCTGAGGGATTGGAGGTAATTATTTTTTTCACTAATGGATCTCCTGCATTTATTGCTATAAAATATTTGGATAAGCAAGCTATTAGTCAAAACTAAAATCCCTGTTTGCTTTAATCTTTGTACTATAAATAGAATGTCTATCAGAATTCCTTTGGAGATAATTTTGTCTTAAAAATAAATACCTGGTGAAATGACTGCAGAAAACACAAATATAATAAGAATATTAATAAGAGCAATAAACATATACATTGTAGCTTAGAGTAGTATGCATGCTGGATTTTAAAAATATTTGATTAACTTTTTTCTCTTTCTCATTAGAAAAGAAAAAGGTGGGGAGGTATATAAGCCATTTGTTTTCTTTTGGTTATTTTATCTATAACACAAAAGCCTAAGGTTTCCTAGAGCTTTCAACATAGAGTTATTAGAGTGTTCAAGCTTATAGTAAGTACAAACTTTCCCCATTCTCATCTGGGTGCCAGAATCCATTCCATAATCTACAGTCAGAACTTTTGAACATGGTATATATCCATGTATTTAAGAGTTTTTTTGATTGGTGCCATGTTTTAAAAAAACAAAACAAAAAACAACTACAAAAAAGGAAAAAACTTTGAAAGGCACACAAGATGTAACAGAACAGTATATATTAGGAATAAACAAAGAAAAGTAAGAAATAAAATATTCAAAGGAAGCTTTTTATTTTTGACTTATGACAAATCACCTACTCAGTTGACATCAGTACATACACTATGTTTAAGTGAGTGAAGATCCTTTACAGGAAATGTTTTGAAAAAAGAAACCTATAAATATAATTTTAAAATTAAATCCCTAATGTTGCCCAAATATCAAGATCTATGTTTTAGTTTAGTCCACCTATATAGTGGATGAAGTGATAAAGCAGTTAGGGAAAATAGATTTCTCTATTCTCTGAATTTTAATAAGGTTTGCTCTAGTGCTATAAGAAATGGATCAGCAGTTAAGAGCACTTGCTGATCTTGCAGAGGACCCAGGTTTGATTCCCAGCACCCACGTGGCACACAACCAGTTCTCTTCCTTGTCCCGAGGATCATCAGATTCCGTTCTGGTCTCTGATGGCACCAGACATCCATATGATGCCCACGTGTACATTCAGGAGAAATACTCATACACATAAAAACAAAAGCAAAAAGACAAAAATGTTAATTCTTCAGACAACTTAGTTATATAGTTGACTTGATTGAATAATACTCTGAATTCAAAGATGCAAGGAATTATATTAAAATTATGCAAAGTGCATAAAAACAAAAAATTACAAACATAATAAATCAAGTAAGAAAAAATAAATACATAATAAAATGTGGTGGGGGACAATTCTGTATTCTGTCAGTTATGTTTTAAATAAACACTGATTGGCCAGTAGCCAGGTAAGAGGTATAGGTGGGACAACCAGACAGGAAGTAGAGGTGGGTCAATGAACACAGGAGTATTCTGGGAAGAAGGAAGCTCATTCCTCCCCAGACACCAAAGCAGCAGGATGTGACCTGCCCTGCCGGAAAAGGTACTGAGCCATGTGACTAACATATACTAGAACAATGGGCTAATATAAGTTATAAGAGTTAATACAAAGCCTGAGCTAATGGGCCAATCAGTTTTTAACCTAATGCAGACTCTGTGTGATTTTTCTTTGGGATTTACCAGCTGTAGGAACTGGGAAGGACAGTAACTCCCAACAAGCAGCACCCCCATGTTACAAAAATGTTAATAGTTTTTGATATTTGGGGGATATAACAGGTATTTTACTTTTTATTTGAATCAATATTGCCATCATCTTTATATTTTAAAATGACAACACATTTGTTTGTAAAATAAAATAAATGAACAATAAGGCTTTCAAAATGAATGGAAAGCAAATAAAATAAAGTAAACAAATGTTGGCTCCAAGAAGTTCATATACTAATAGACACATGAACTTACAAACTTCATGCACACTCATAATCCAATGTAAACAATACTGTCCACAAATATTAAAAATCTTACACATATCACTTTGTCATAGTTTGCCTTAATGCCAATCACATTTATTGGGTGTTATGACACATATCTAACTAGATGCTTGGTACACCCACCATGTGCTCAACATTTTACCTTGGATACCAAGTAGCAATCTCAAGTTCAAAACATGTTCAAAACTGGATGGTTACCATAACTTATCTACTAAATGATATCCTAAACTGATTTATACCTAATTTTCCTACCCTTGGTGTATGTGACTTTATTGGATCAATTAGAAAAAAAATCTCTTTTGTCTTCATATTCTACCATGAAAAGATAACCAGGTTTTGAATCTTTCCAATTGTTTCAATGTCTATCACTTTAGCCTAAGTCATCATCACCCCTTATATTCCTTGCATCTCCTCTTACTTTTATCTTTGTCAGCCCATAGTACAAACAGAACCATTAGTGTGCTTCCTTTAAGCTGCAAGTGAAAGCACTGGTGAGATATAGCTCAGTAGATGAAGGTTTTTGTCAGTCTGTCAACCTGAGTTCAATTCTCAGAACACATGTGGTAGAAGGAAAGAACTGACTTCCACAGGCTGTCTTCTGACCTGTGCTGTAGTATATGCTCACATTCCCACATACACACACACACACACACACACACACACACACACAAAATACATACAAGTTGAAGCTTAGATCATGTCAACATTCCACTGCAGGAACATCAAAAGTCTGCAGTTATTCCATTTTTTTCAGTATATAAAGTCCTGAAAATGAATTTGTAGGGATTTCAAATATTGGTCATCTTTTCTCATTATTTCTCTGACTTGATTTCCTGCTGTTTTCTTCCTTGCTCATTCTATGCCACGCACAATAGATTCTTTGTTCTTCATTGACACCACAGGCTTTGGGGCTTTTCCACAGGCTAATTCCTTGTCTAAACATGTATTTTTTCTAGCTCTATATAGGGCAGACCCCTTTATTATTTTCTGAGTCATTTAATAGATTACATATGTTAAAACAATGCAATCTAACTTACAGCCTATCCAACTCTTCTATCCTCAACACTATGACCAATTTTTAAAGAATTGTATCAATCAACTTAAAACTTATCATAATTGTTAAATTTCTTTATAGACTAAAGGTGTTTATGTGTCTATTTGTCCTCTCCAGTTTGCAAGGCTTTTTTTGTATTGATACAATTCAAATATAAAGTCATCTCTTAAATATTTATTAAACTTGGCTATGTACATTGAGGTTTCTGAAGGGTTAACTGTCTAGGTCTAATTCACAAGAGAAAGATTGAACAGATCTTATTTCAAGGACATGAAATCTTTGAACTATTCCAAGGGGTCATGATTGGTACCTCAAGAGAAGTATAACTACAAATAACTGAGAGAAATTGTGTTCAGTAGGGGAAATGATAAAATGTACCCTAAAGGAATGAATGACCTCAGAAGATGAGTGAGATTCCAAGTTTATGAGACAAAAGGATATTCCAGGAAAGAGAGTGAACACAGGCACAGAGCATCACCAGTGATAAAGGCCCCAGAGAATAGCCTGAAATGTACCAGAGACATTGGCTATGGCTTGCTCTGGGAAGCCTCAAATGAATGGCTGTCTTAGCATTTAGTCACTATGTAGCTATTAGGCATTTTTTACTTAAGATGGTAAAGATATCATTTGGGGGGATTAATACATTGGTGTTGAGGGTAATGCATTCATACATGAAGACAGTAGGTTAAGAGAGGACAAGCATCTATGGTAGTCCAGGAGAGGAGTAATGAGGGCCTCCTGGAGGTTAATAAAATGATAGGGGAAGAAGACATCGTGGAGGCAATGCGAGTAGAATGGTTAGAAGTTTACAGCTGCTCTGGATTAGTAACTAAATATGGTAACCAAGGATTTGAATGACACTTTAGAAATCACTTTCAGAAAATCAAACAGAACTAATTCAGGAGACTGTGTCCTTTTTTTTTTTGTAGTTATACTGATAAGACGTGCAAGTAAGCAGCTCTCGATTCGACCTGAAGAACAGCCATCTTCCTAGAATTATTCTGTCCTTTCACATGCATAAATAGTTCCCAATCTATATTCCTATGTATGTATGTGCATATTTATATATGCACATTGTATGGGTCAGATAATGCTATATACTACAAACAGAAAAGTATCTTTGTTTACACCTTTCAAGAATTGGTTTGATTCACTGAGCATCCACGGCACAAATTTCACTTTCTGTTGCTTTTATTTATGCTCCTTTCCCTTTTGTCCCCCATAGTTGAACACCTCTGCTCAATCATGACTCCTAGCAGCTTTGGTTCTCTGGAGTCCTAGCTCCTAAGGAACATTAACAGCTGTAGTTGCCTTTCTCCCTGGTGCTGCTTTTATTACCTCATTCCACTTCGACTAGGTCAGGACAAGACTACAAAAAAAAATGCTTTAATTGCCACCATGATGGGAACTGAATTAATCTACAGTCGATGGAGGAGGATAATGAAATCATTTTCGTTTCTCTTGATGGTCTGTGCAGCGTCATCTCTTCTGATACACTTCAGTGTCTGACCTTTCAGACTGACAGGATGTTCACCGCTAAGGCTCTTTAAAGACATCTATCTCGGCACAGAAAAATGGAAGCCAGACATCCAAGACCGGCTCATATTTGTCTGTGAATCAAGCTGTCATTTTTGTTCTGCCAGAGTCTGTTATCACGTCTGGACAAGTAATTATTCTCTAGGTTAAGTTCTTACAACCTTGAATTTTTAGGAAAGTCCTTGAGACTGAATGAAGTCACTTTCCTGCAGCTATGGTCTCTGCATATTAGTGAGTTAGGTGGTGGATTGGCAGCTCTAACAGCTATTAAGCATCTAGTCTATTAAGCACACAGTTCTTTAAACATTGCAGGAGTTTTGCCTCCATCTGTTTCCTCTATGTATTAAAATCCCCATTTAGTCCTCCTACTGCATCTAGGCAACTGGCAGTTCCTTCTCTAAAGAGTTAAGTGTGAGCTTGGACATAAAGTAGGAGGGAAAGAACTCACAACTCTCCTTTGTCCTTGCTGGAAACAAGGAACGTTTGCCTGTTGCTGAAGAAACCTGGCAACAGATCAGCGAGGTGAACTTGGTGGCAAAAGACAGGAGAGACATATCTCAGTACTGAGAATGCAAAACCTAATCCAAACTGATACAGCTCATCTGAGCTGTTAAGCAAATCAACTCTGAATTCAATAGTTCCCAGAGAAAACCTTAGGTCAGATTTCAGTGGAGAGAAATCCTTGGCAAGAGACTTAATAATGCATAAAGAGCCTGACAGCTCCTACAGAATTCTGTTTGAAATTGAGAATTTCTAGAATAAAATCCTCATTACTTCTCAGAAGAGAAACCATTTTTAAGAAGTTAGACAGTGATTCGGTCACAGGTATTTTACTGTGAATTCAAGTCTGGAAGTCTGAAGACATTAAATCCCCAACTCCTTGACAATGCCTTCCTCATCCACTGTCGTACTCATTCACTACCCGAAAAGCACTTCCCCCAGCAAATACCCATTCTATCCTCTCCTGTTTCCCCGTCAACACTCTCTCCTCCAGAACCCATCAGAACCAGTAGACTCTGCCATATTAACTGGTGTTTTAATCTTTAAACTATCCTCAACAGTATAAGGTTAAGGCCTAGCACCCCAGAACATCTGATTTTTATTGGAAAGAGCAGGATGATGAGAGCCATCAGACAGGGGTGAGGAGCAAGGCAGTCATCTGCAGTGAAGAATGACAGCAAAGTCAAGGGTGCTGGGAGGGTCACATTCATCTCTGAATGGGTTGTGACTCTCCATTTTATATTTCTGGATAGGTGACAGCCGTGTGTCCCTGTCTTTTGAGCACATGTGGTCCAAAGGAAGTTAAAAAAAAAGAATCATTGACATCTATTCATTGTATAAAATAATGGGTTTTGTTATGACTTTCATATTGAATTATTAGGTAGAACACTCTGAAAACAAAATGAGCATGTAAAGTTATCACAATTCTTCCCTAAGCAAATTTTGGAGAGATGCAACTTAGAAGGAATCGGAAATCAGATTACTATAAGAATTGCATTTTCTTATCTAAACTCTAATTCCCTCTTAAGTCTGTAGATCCAAGATCAATAGACATTTCATATGTGGGGATATCCTCGTCTGAATATTTTGTAATAAAACAGTAAAAAAGAATTGAGAATGCTCAGTTCATTCAAAAATTAACATAAACATGGCTGATGTTTATGCATGTTATTTTAAATGTGTATACTTGACTGCAATGGCTGAGTGTTACCAATGTGAAAGGAATGTGCTTCCCCAGGGTTCCTGGTTCCCAAGATTCTATCACTTCTGGGACACTTGCAGAGTAGGTGCATTTTGTCACTCAACATCATTTTTTCCTGTGCCTTTGCTGCTTGGGATGGAATCAGGCAACTTGTCATTGCTTTTACACTTAGCTCTCGGATATATAATGCAGAGAATATCGAAAATTTGTCATTTGTTGGAAATCAGCTGTTAAACTTCCAGTACTAAAAGAGTGATTATTATTGTGGGCAATCTTTTGTACTGTGTGATTTAAACAACTTGGTGGAAGTGCCAATATGAAAAGAGAGACCACTTTTCACCTGCATTTTTAACTTAAATTTTCTTACATCAACGAATGTTTCTTCTTCATCTATTTGTTCTTTAAGCTTCTGATTAATATTTTTTTAATATTGAATTTCAAAGCTTTATTTATTCAGAAAGAAAATTCAACTTGTTGGAGAAATTCTTTTAGGGATGTGAGTTTTACCAAAAAAAAGCCAAGTAAGGGAAATGAGGTAAGTTGTTGAGGTGATTGGAAAAGCCAGAGGCCTAGCTTTCAACACTGCAGTTATCAAGTGGGGATTTGTTCCTAAAATAATTACCATGCTTTTCTTTGTGATACTTTACTTAGAGTTTCAAAAGACTCTTTGCATTTGGGGAGAAAATAGCCTTAACTGAGTGCCACATCCAATTTTCAGGAAAATAGTCTATCTTTGTAGTAAGGGATATGGCATGTGGTTGAAAGAAGTGAGATAAGTTTAGAGGTATGTATCTTGAGATGACAGGCACTGGTGGGCACTGTAGTGCATACGAGTAACAATATATATTATTCTAGCATATAGTATAAATTACATATACTATATATTATAAAATTATATATCATATATATTTAGCTTATATATTATAAATATATAAATGCAACACATATTTATATATGTTATAAATATAAAAGCTAAAATAAACTTTTATAACATATTTATAAATGTTATAAATGTAAAATCTAAAATAAACTTCAGGACAGAGTGGCTTTAAAAAGTAATTTTTCAGTAGAAATCTGTTTTCAAAACTCTGGAGGCACAAACTAAATGCTTGAGTTCTACTCTCAGTCTGGGTCCTGCTTTCTCCCTTTGGTAACTCATTTTCTGAAATACAGGAGGATGTCTAGGATCCAGTTGTTTTAAGACAGAGACACATGTGATAAGCCCACTCTGTTTTATGAGTGTGCTGTAGTGCGCTTTGAGACCAGTATTTCAGAAAGGTGTTTCAGTTGAGCTGTCTGGACTCAAGGAAGTTCTTTGAATACACATCACTAAATTTTATCTAACGCCGCCTCTTCTGGTGGCTGTTACCTAAGACTATTGTGTAATCATCGCCCTTGCTTTGTGGAAGGACATGTCTGCCTTTGCACTTGATCATACCATCTGCCCACAGAAGGAAAAGTTCCAGGCCAGTAATTCTGCTTTGCAACATTCACACTTTTGCTATCCTCACTATGTAGCAGGAAGAGAACAGTTGTACAATATACAGATTACTGTCTGCAGATCTGTTGGGGGTTGAATTGCCCACAGAGATTTTTTAATAGAAGCTGACGTTGGAGATTTTCAAGGTAGAGGCAGACTCAGGAAGGTTAAGAAAGTCCCTGACTAAGGGCACTGACTGATCCTACCTGTGTGGACATCACAATTGTGCCCTACAAGCAACTGGTGCAGAAATACCCTTCCTGTCTGTCACAGCATTGATCCTGTGCTAAAGTGACGACTCCCAATAAGAGGTAAGGGCATTTGCCAGACAGTGCTGCCTTGAATGAAAAAATCCTTCTGGATGCCACCCTTGTGACTTAGGCCAGCTACAAATAAATAGCTCTGTTCCAATCATGTCAGAGGAAGATAGTCAACATCTTTTTCTCTCTCTCCTTGGCACTGGGGATTTTCTAGTAAGTCATAATTCAATCCTTCGTTAGAGGGAAGAAAAAAATGTAAATTAAAAAATATGTCAGCCAAGCCATTCCCAGCAGCAATATCTGAAATCTCTGCTGGCTGAAGAAGAGGCCGCCAGACTGCTATCAGAGCTGCTCTGTTTGCTATCAGTTTAGACCACAATTAATTTAAAATTTCTACTTCCAAAGTAAAGTGAGGGAATACAATAATCCCAATTTACTTTTTTAATAAAAAGCTTAAGTGGAAAGAGTCCACTGGGGATGCTCAGGCTGGGCCAAGGTAATTCAAATCATGGGAGAGGCTCCGTTTAAAATGCACAGTCACAGGGCATCCAGTGTCTCTTCCCAGAATACTTCCTCTGGGTTTAAGCTGATTCTTTTATCTTTTTTTTCTTCTTTTTTTTTTGTAGGGAAGTTGGACTTGCAAACACTAGCAGTAATTGCCTTAAAGAAAAAGCAATTCCAAGGAACCAGGAAGCTGTTTTCAAAGAATACTCTTCAAACGCTGTAGTGAACAATGAAAGCAAGATGCAGACCCTAAAACAGATTGCACCTAGCATACAAAACATCCATCCTGAAACTGGGATCTCCCTGAACAACAAGGGGGATGAATTTTGAGCATATAAGAAGAGATGGAGAAGTTGAATATGCATACAATGGAGGCAAGAGCTTGTTGCTTTTGATGCCAGGGAATCTGGTTAGAGCCACAGGAAGCCACTGGTCACAGATGCCATGGTTAATGTAAAGGTTGTCTGGAATTTCTGTCTGGTTTAACTGATCAGATAAAAACAGACATTTCTACAGCATCAGGACTAGCATAACAGACCAATTAGGCAGAGTTATTCTTGGAAGGTGGGATTGGCAGAGCCAATGAAACTTGGTACAGGATGCAAGTACTACAGAAGAAACAAGCTACCCATCGGCATCCTAAGGCCAACTCTCATAGATAGAATCCTTATTTGATCCACATGTAGACAATGACATCTCTTATCTCCATAACAACACAGAGTTCTGTTTTTCTTTCACTCTTTTTTCCTATTTGCAGTACTCCACGCTCTGTCATTGTATATGTCAATGAGCCAATGTCCCCAACAGAATCACCACTAGCCCCCTTTCCACGCATACTCCATTCCTCTATTACTGCATCACCAAGAAATAATGACCTCCAAATTGAGTTTTGTCCCCTCATTTTTTGTAAACTCAGCAGTTAAATAACCAAGGGTCTACCAGAAATCACCCCCCAAGTTCCTAAAGTAACCTGAAATCAAACATCTTATTTATTATTACCTCATGCTTTGGGGCCTTGCCTTCTTTATTTTTATTTAGTTTTTCATAGTTTCACTTGAGCAGCCGTCGTGAACGAAATCATGTTCCTGTAACTTTTCTTATAGAAGCTCTAACCTCCAATGTGATATTCCTGAGGAGCCTATGGCTGGTTTAGGATTTGAGGGTGGGACTCTCAGTGCATTACAGGGAAACAATATGAGAACAAACAGGAAGACAACAGCAAGTCAAGAAGCTTGGGTTAAATATGAAACCCATATTTATGAAACTGTAAAATTCTCAGACTTCAGAACTATGAGAACTCAATGTCTGCCATAGACCAAGTCACTCAGTTTGTAATTTTTTTTGAGTATCCCCAATGGGCCAGTTCCCTGTGTATCCATTCAAAACAAAATAAAAACCAAGCACAGATTTCTGATCTTTCTTCTCACTTAATTCCAAATTTTATTACTTTCTAAATTCTCATTGAATGTCCCTTTCTCTAATGTTAAACATGTACTCATGTTTTTTTTTTTTTTTTCTCAATCCCACTGCCATTTCTCTAATTTGGGTCTTAGTATATACTATCTCGATCATTTTTAGCCTCAAAAATGATTTCTTTACCTTCAGGCTTCCTTCATTTATGCCACACCCACACTTCTTAGTCCTTTATCATAATAACTTGCCAAAAACAATGCCTTCCAAAATGGTGCAAAACAATGCTGTGCTATGTACTTTCTAAAATTCTTCAATGTCATTGGTGTAGGAGTTCCTTCTGTTTATTTGTTGCTTTCATTGGTTAATCAATAAAGAAGTTGCTTGGCCTGATAGGGCAGAACTTAGGTAGGCAGAGAAGACAGAACTGAATTCTGGGAGAAAAAAAGCAGAATAACAGAGAGAGGCTCCATGGATATGCCAGGTCAGACATGCTAAATCTTTCCTGGTAGGCCACAACCTTGTGGTGAACAAAGATTAGTAGAAATGGGTTAAAACAAGATGTGAGAGTTAGCCAATAATAGGCTAGAGATAATGGGTCAGGCAGTGTTTAAATTAGTACAATTTCTGTGTGGTTATTTTGGGTGTAAGCTAGCAGGGTGGCTGGGAAGACAAGCAGCCCACTCCCTCATGTTACAGATTGGCACCCAATGTGGGGCTAAATCCACTTAAAAACCTGAGAGAGCTTAATTCTAGACACCCACATACAAAAAAAAAAAAAACCCAGAGTTTAACAGAGCTTTTTGCTGTTTGCTGGTGGTATGCCACAGAGAGATTTTCCTGAGTCAGCAATAGCAGCAAAAAAAAAAAAAAAAAAAAAAAAAAAAAAAAAAAAAAAAAAAAAAAAAAAAAAAAAAAAAAAAAAAAAAAAAAAAAAAAAAAAAAAAAAAAAAAAAAAAAAAAAAAAAAAAAAAAAGCTGTGCCATTTTTGAAACGAGGCTTTCTGGGCCCTGCTGCCGGTGCAAACTCCGGCTATGGAGCATTTGTGGGCCCCATATGTTTGTGTGCCCACTTGGGGGTTGGAAACAAAGTACCTGAGACCATGCCTGTGGATTGGTGCTCCCTGCCTGAGCAGGTGGTGGGATCAGGTCTACTAGGCGTGCATAGGCAGGAAAGCATTGCAGATTCCTGCTGCCAAACACAGAGATGTTTCCAGGCTGCTCAGTGCTCTGCATGGCAGATTTAGCTGTAACTCAGATAAAAAGAGTTTATGTGCTGCACGCTCATTCTCAGAGTTAAAGTGCTGACTGCAGCTCCTCCCTGGTGGCCCCAGAGCTAGCAAAAATGGTCCGTCCACCATTTTAAAATTGGAGAGAGGTGGAGCCAACATCCAGAGCAGCTGCAACCAAGCTGCTTAACATTTTAAAAGTTCTTCAAGACAGTAAAAAATTAAAGACAATGCAATAGGACAGATTCGGACATAAAAGACCTCTAAATGGGTCACACTGTTAAATAAATGGACATAGGCTTGGGAGAGAAAAAAAAGAGTATAAAAAAGTCAAAAAATAAAGTTAATGCTTAAAAAAAAGGGTAAAGTCTTTAAAGAGACAGACAGTACAAATACTAACAGATTAAAAAAAGTAAAAAAAAGTCACGTAAAAATAAAAAATTCACAGAGAGTCTGATTCTGTATATTATTGTGTTTTCTTTAAATTTTTGACTGTAAAGCAGCTAAGTACAGAGAGACATTTTATTGTATGGGCTAAGCTAAACAATTTTATTTTTATAAATGATATAATGAATTTTTTATTTTTACATGACTTTTTTTTTACTTTTTTTAATCTGTTAGTATTTGTACTGTCTGTCTCTTTATAAATATATTATAAAGGTTTTATGACTTCAAAATTTGGGTCTAAGGATATGATGCTTTAAAAAAGAGGTTCTTCTTTTGTTTTCAAAGAGGATAAGACCCTGTAGATTGCTTCTAGACCAATATGGTATGATAGACCACACCCAGGATGCTGTGAACACCCTCAAAAGCTTACTTTGCTCAACTGCCAACTGAGATAAACCTGGCATACAGGATACATCATAAAAGACCTGATTAAGAGTGCCCCCATACAGTACAAAGCAATTAAAAAAAACTATGCCCATATTCCCAAATATTTTTTATAAATGTTCTTTTACACTTAAAGGGGGATATGATATAGACATAAATAATTTGCACTGGTATGGATTTTGCTTTATTGATATAAATTTAAGGTCAATCTTGTTATATGTATATTTCTGCTCTTGATTAAGGTATTGTGATTGTGTTGCTCATTTATAAATGTAACATATAATTTAAAATATAGGTTAATAGATATCATCTATATTAGTCAAGTTTGTAGTCATGTTAGTTAGATTTTCTAGATGTGCATAGATATATTTCAGATAGGCATTCTTCATATCTTTCAAAGACTACAGAATATGGCATTTAAAATATTTTAATAACTTAGGGCTTTTCATGACAATAAGACACGTCTGTTCCTGGCAGCACCAATCTACTTCAAGTGTAAGATGGGCATTGGAGAGGTGTGTGCCACTTTGTCTGGCTTGTGAAGTGCCTCATGAATACTAGGCAAGCTCTCTGCCAACTAATCTACACCTTCAGTCCCACATACTTTAAGTTTAAAACCTCTAATTTCAGTGCAATTTCTTCTTTAATTTTTTAAATGGATTCTTAAACACAGTTTTTCAGGTCATTACTTTTACTTACAATGATATTTTTTTCCATACATTGTTTTGTTTTATTTTTTCCATTCAAAAACATAATTAAAGAAATAAAATTTTTACCTTTCTTCCCCTTCTCCCGGTCCCCTCCCACTACCTCCTCACCCCTCCTCCCTCCCCCTTCTTCCTTGAAAGAGGGCATGGTGCCCTGCCCTGTTGGAAGTCCAAGGCTCACCTCCATCCCTCCCGGCCTAGGAAGGAGTGCATTCAAAAAGACTCGGTTCTCAAAAAGATAATAGATGCAGAAGAGATAGGTCCTGGTGTCATTGTTGATGGGTTCTCCATCTGCCAACTTTCGCCGCCACATTCAGAGAGTCTGGTTTGATCATATGCTCATTCAGTCCCAGTCCAGGTGGATTTGTGCGCTCCCATTAGTTCAGGCACACTGTCTCAGTAGGTGGACCAGCCCCTCACGGTCCTAACTTCCTAACTCATCTTCTCCCACCCTCTGCTCTTCAACTGCACCTTGGGGGCTCAATCCATTGCTCTGATGTGAATGTGGGTCTCTGTCTCTATCTCCATCCATCGGATGAAATTTCTATAATGGTAATCAAGATAATCATCAATGTGACTATGGTACAAGGCTAATTCTGGCACCCTCTCCTCTGCTGCCTGAATACCTAGCTGGGGACATGCCCGTGGACAC